>PVKM010023741.1:0-20975 GCA_004027735.1 Carollia perspicillata | reverse complement strand
AGGCCACCCAAGGATTTTCTCTTCTGCCTATTATCTCCCATGGCTCTATAGCATCCTTCCTACTAGAAAAAGAAATTCTAGACTCTCAGAGAGACTCTTAGGGGTGTAGCAGACCACAGGGGACTGTATGTGGTCTCTAGCTCTTCTGGGCTTGATTCTTCTCCCTTCAGCACCCCTTTCATGGCCTCTGTCTAACAGCTTCTTGGGGGAGTTGCTCACTTTCTCATAGGCAAACTGGCTCCATGTTTTAACAGTTTAGATTGTTAGAAAGTTCTGAGCTGTACTGTCTCGTGGGAACTTCCTCCTGTGTTTGGCTCCAAACAAGTCTGATCCTGCTTCCAAAGCATGAAATGTGTCTGCCAATCTGACTCTACTTGTCTTTAACCCATACCTTCAAAGTCCCATGAGCAGCACGTACTGACATTCTTGAGCCCAACATATCTTGTGAATTAACACCTAACCATCTCTCCCAATCTTCTTTGCTCTAGAAGGAAACACTTTGTGTGCCAAAGATATTGTTTATCTATTTGATTGGGGATCCTCCACTGAGATTTTATGCTTCCTGCCCTGTGTTTATGTCACAAAATACCATCTTAAAGTTGGGTGTAGTGTTTCTGCTTTTGACTTCAGTCAACTTGTGTTTGGTTGAAGACATCTAGCTATGGTAGACTAAGACAAATTATTTCTCCTCCTGCAATGACAGGAAACTTCCAAGTACTGAACTATGCAAAGGAAACTTCAGGCTGAAAAAAAAAGCATGCAGTCAAATATCATTTAAAATGGCCTTGGGGATTTTATTTTATCTGAAAAATAAAAATAAAAAAATAATTCTCATTTCTTCCGTGCCTTGAGTAAATGTTCTGCAGTTTTCATCAACCATCTAGTTAATGATTTAAGATTTTACATTAATATTTCACACTCATCTCATTTATCCTTATAACAACAATTTCAGGTCAGATAGCATTGTATCATGTCATTACAATTTATGAGAGCGCTGGTGTTTCTGAGGCTGTGGTTATGGGCTAGTGTCTTAATCTTTTGTTCTATTATTAGAATCCTGGACTGCAATTCAGAAGCCCTGGTTCTAGCCCCTGCGTGACCTTAGGCAAGTCACTTTGTCTCTTCAGTCCTCACTTTCTCCATCTGTGAAATGGAAGAGCTGTGGGGTAAACTAGATGAGCTCCAAGAACCCTAATCTTGCAGAGCATCTTGCAAATGTTTGTCCTTATTCACAAGGTGAACAGAAAGAGACAAAAATCACAGGAGGACCAAGATGGTAAAACCTGTCTTCACTATTGCCACGCCTGTGGTAAGTGAGAAATATTATCTGATTACCTTTAAATCTGAAAGGACAATGTACCCATAATCATTCATTACAAATAGCACAGTGACAATTATTTTTTAATGTAAAAATCTTGCTTGGTTCCAGTAGAGACATTTCTGAGAGAAAGTTCAAGTTCTGAAACTGCTGATGCCTTCCTATAATGGTATGTGGGACGCGGTGGGGGTGGAGAACAATAAGCCAGACAGTTCACCTTAGGGGTAACCTCTTTGGTTTATGTAAAATATATGACTCAAAGCAAATTTATTCTCGTAGGCTGCCATGCCTGAAAGAGGATCAAGCCTCGCTCAAAAGCGACCGAGCCCTTTATGCAATTGATCAGCTACATCTCTTATTGTATATTGTGATGTCTAATTTCCAGAGGAAAGATCATTTTCAAACCACATAAATGATGATGCTTTTGGAAAAAAAACCAACAAAAATGAAAACCCACCTCTCTTAAATGTAAAGATTTCAGTATGAGCTTGCTTATTGTTTGTATTTTACACCCACAGACTTGAAGCTTATTATCTCTGAAATTATTTCATTTTCCAAAAATCATTTGAAACACTCCTACACCTGGGGTTTTTGATAAACAGTCCAGCTTCTATAGAGAGGAACAGTTGTGTGTGTGCACACACACACGTGTGCTTGAGGTTGAGAGACAGAGAAAGGCAAGTTGTTGGGGAGAGGGAGAGAAAGTGAGAACACACTTGTGAACTACACAGCATGGACACCTGCAAAGCCCCGAGGAGGCTTTCCTGTAACATGCAAAGAAATTCTGTGAGCGTGGGTCTTCCCTCCGTGCATCTCTCTTTAGAGACTGCAGGAAACTTTGGGTTAATTTCACTCAGATGCTAAGAATAACGATTGGTGTTTCTGAGCACTTAAAATGTTCCAGGAACTTTTCTGAGAGCTTTAATACATATGAATTCACATATTACTCACAACAAGTCTATGAGGTTGACACTATGATTATCCCATTCTACAGATGAGGAAAATAAACAAAACTAAATGACAGAGAAGTAAACTCCCCAATCTCTGGCTCATTCACATTGAATTAAAATCTTGCCTGACCTCCATCAAGATGGAAAGTGCCACCAAGACTGAAATGTTTCCTCTGGGAAACACTTTCACTGAGATGGAATCTTACTGTCCTCTGAACAGCCCAGAACTTTCTCATGGCATTAAAGGCTCTGTTTGAAACCATAGTAATCTATGCATATGCTAAATCATTTCTTTAAGACTCTTAAGTTCCTTATGATCTGAGTGGTATTAAAATTGTCCTTTTTTCCCATAGTCACAGCAAAGTGCCAGGACTGTATTGCCACTTAGGAAATATCAGTTGAGTAAATGACTGAAAAGACTGCACATTGAGACTTGAGTTTTCACAGTCATGTTAGAAAAGATTGATACAGGAAGATCTCCAGGGTCAAAGCCAGCTGAATCTTGAGAAAACTATCGGAGACTTTTAAAATAAAACATTCCATTTGTTTTTAGCCCTGCGGGTTTTTCTCCAAATTCACCTGTACCTCTTGAGTGGACTCTCCAGTCCATCTGGCCTGGAGAGTAAGTTTCAAAAGAAATACTGTAATGAGAGAGAGAAAGCTCAAGTCATGTCAAGTCCTGAAGTTTATTATACTTTCCATTGCTGATCTTAAAGTTAATTTCATGTAGGTTAAATTGATATAGTTCATCTTAAATTTCA
The DNA here is from genome assembly GCA_004027735.1 of Carollia perspicillata. Classification (NCBI taxonomy): domain Eukaryota; kingdom Metazoa; phylum Chordata; class Mammalia; order Chiroptera; family Phyllostomidae; genus Carollia; species Carollia perspicillata. The sequence continues at coordinate 17,946 of PVKM010023741.1, read as the reverse complement.
AGGAGTTCTTCATCCTCTTAGAAGCAGAGTAGACCCCTAAGAAAATATGAGCCAAACACCACACCCAAAGCATAGCAAGACCATATAGAAAAACTGGGAGGCAGCAAGATGCCTCTGATAAAGATGTGATCTTATAAGGAGCCCATTAAGACAGACAATCCTCCAAAGTTTATTTTCTTTGACCCCCCCCATTTGGCAAATGGGGACAATGTAGCTCAGAGAGAGGAGACGAGTTGATAGATCCATTTAATAAAACAAATGGGAACGGACTCAGGGCAGGTTACTCCTAAATGAGACACCTTTTCCTGTTATATTTTGCTAGCCTTCACGACAGGGTTACAATCAAGTGATTCCTCAAAGAAAGCCTATCTGCTTACATTTTGAGTAAAAGTCTGATTTGGGTCTGAGAAAGTCCTCGGGCTTACTTAGGCAAAACTGATTCTAAAGAACGTGGATGACAGGGTGGGGTCTATGTTTTTGATCACATACTAAACATTTTCTAGCTACTAAGCCGTGGCAGGATATATTAGTTGGTTGGCGCAAAAAGAGCATGAGTCACTGTTCTCACCAGCAATAAATCCCATTGCTGGCACAGGATGGATCAAATGCAAAACGACAGCTGAGATTGGAGCATGCTGGCCTCCCTCCATCTAGGGTTCTTCAATCCATGTCCATGCTGGTAGAAAATGTTCCATTGTCCTCACAGGGATAGTCAAGGGTTTTTAAGTGGTTGTGGTCTCTTCATGTCGCTGGCGGCTAAAAGGCCAGCAAAAGTGTGCAATCCCTAAGCAGTTGGCAATGGCAAGCAGGTGAAGTTCCAGCCTTGATTCTGTCTCTGTACATGGCTTTGGACGTTTTCCCCATCTGAAAATTAAAGGGGTGGGCTAGGGGATGTCCTGGCCTCTTCTAGGGTTCTCTCCCCTTCTGGGATTTACTCAGCCTATAAGTGTACTAAGTGCTTCTTTCTCTAGTGTGGTTCTGCCAGTCCTCGAATAAGCAGCAGCTCAGAAATTTGTCATTTTAGCTAATAGTCTTGACATCATTAAGTAAAGGTCACTTGGGGGCTGGAAAGTACACCAATCTTAGAGCCAAAAGAATGAGCTCAGTGCCAGTCTCATCTCTACACCAAGGTAATCTTGAACAACTTCAGTTCTCTTTCTAAGTCTCTAGTTCTTCCACTGAAAAATCCAAGTAGTACTGGTAACTAATTCCTGTTTCACAGAGTTGTCTTGTGGGTAAAATGAGAGTGTGGATGTCAAAGTGCTTGAAACCTGAAAAGCATACAGGGTTGTATGGCTGAGGATGAAGATAAAGATGTAGATGAGGAGTTAACAGTTTTTGATTTTCCGTGAAGATACACATGAACTACAGGTTCTGGACCAACAGATAAGGGTAGGGGGGGAGTTGTTCCATCTGAGCACCTGAACTCTCTGTGCCCTGGGAGCTACATCAGAAGCTCGTACAAAATCCTTTTCTTACCAATATCACTTCTCCCTCTCTCCAATCCAATAGAAAGTATCACCTGTCTTAGGTCTTGCACCTTCCTTTTCCATACCCACTGCAGACTCAGCTGGAGTGTCAAATCAAAACCTCTGTACGGATATTTCACCCTCACTTCTTTAGTCTTCTAGACCATCTAAAAGAAAACAGCAGAGGCGCTCCTTCCACCCACGCATTTCCCTTTGTTTTGAGGGCTGCGGCAGCCTGGTCCTGTGGCAGTTAGAGCTCCAGGCCAGAAAAGCTACTTCATCGCCAAATCCTCTCTTGGCACCAGAGTTCTGGGCCTTCAGCAGGTTACCTGGCATTTTTCCAGTGGTAAAGCATGATGGTACCCAATAGGACTAACACAGGAGGTAGAAAATGTGGCTTTGTCCCTGGGTCCACAGCTTATGGAGCTGTCAAGGACATTAGGAACTACCTGGTTCAAACCGCACTCCGTACATACCCTTGTTTACAGAAGTACAAACGCAGTCTGAGGGAAGAGAAGCACCACACAGTGTCATTCAGAAGGAGAACCAAAAGTATCTTCAAAGGCTATCCAGGCCACCCTCCTTATTGGACAGGTGAGGACATTGAGGCCCAGCAGTGTCAACTGACTTGCTCCTGAGTTAAAGAACTAGCACTGAAACCTGTAACCTCTGATTCAAAGAACAGATCTCATTTCATGAGGCCACATATAGGGTACATAGTGCGGAAACCATGTACATGAAATCCAGGTTCTCGGGATATGTAGATATATCAGTAAGTTATTATGTTAATGTAAACCTGGGGAGATAATTTACATCCATGTTTTGGAATTCCCATTTTAGTCTACGATAGATTCATCATATATTCCTGTGCATGGGATGTGATGAAGAGCATAATGAAATGTGAGGTTTAAGATGTATGGGTATAAGCATAAAATAACAACTAGGCATTACTTTCACTCCAACCCTGAAGCCCAAAGGAGTCTTGTAAATGTCAATTTTCTACCATCAGGAAGCAGCTTATCTGTGGTCCAAAGCTTGACCCTGTTCAGTAAAAGATAAGCCTAAAAAACAAAGGAGTCTGTACGTGCCTTGGGTCCAAAGGCTTAACTTACTGAAGTACTGTCCAGCTTTGGGGCCAGACTAGTGGTTTGCAGGTAATGTTTAAGAACTGTCTCCAAAGGGGAGGTGTGTGGTGAGAAAAGCCTTCGTCGGCTGTGTTTTTCAAAATCCTCGGTGAGACTATTGCCACCATGGCAGTATATCACATTACCAGTGCACCATCAGCAGATGTGGAGCTTGGAAGAGATGCGCAGCAGAACACCATCATATAGTATTTCTAACACAGATACAAGAAATACTAATGCCCCGAAGAGCAGATACAGCAATAACATGTCATAGAATAAAATAGGAAGTGGCAAGTTTGGAATTTTTACTACCATTTCTTTAATAGAATGTATTTGTATATTTCTGTGATTTACTTTTTAATAATGGCTGTGCTTTTCAACCAGCTTGCAAAATTCCTGATAATTTAACCATTTGCTACCACGTTGGCAAGTTGGCTTCCAGAAAACCCCAGGACCAAACAGATCTGAGTTTGAATTCTATCCTATCATTCTGCCTACTGTGTGACAAAGGGTGAGATTTTGAACTGCTTCAAGCTTTAGGTTCCTTTTTTTTAGCTGTTGAAGCTGATGCAAAATAGCTTCATGGTTTATTGGTGATACTTAAATAAGCTTAGAAGCAGCTATACATAATAAATGCTCAGCATTTCACTCTCAGTGCATTCCAAAGCCGAATTCATTCACTCAAACGTATTGCAGGAATGAATTTTGTAATTGTTTCTTACAGCACATTGTCTCCAGTATTAGGTACTAGAGGGGTACAGATTGTCTGAGACATTATTCTTGCCCTGTTCTCAAAGAGTTCGTGGTCTGACAGAATGGTACATAAGACCAATAAGTATAATCCAGAACAAGTGTGACCAGCTCATAAAGAAAAGAGACAGAGAAAACTTGGGAAGGGCAGAGGAGGAAGAGATATTTCGGACTAGCTTTGGACATGCAGAGATGTCTAGGAAAGGGTTTTCCAAAATGAGATAGTGCAGGGATCAAAGGCAAAGAGAAAGGAATATTGAAGTACAGGCACACAAGATTTGGTGGGGCAAAAAGTATAAAACTGGGTGCTGAGGAATTGCTGGAAAGGCAGGTAACGTACAGGTCGCGTTAACCTTGGATGCTGAGGACTCCGGCGCATGTTCATTCAGGCAACGATGAGCCTGGGGAAGTGCTTTCGTCTGATAAGTGAGACAAAGCAGACTTTTTGATTACCTATCATATTATTTTAAATGTTTGTCCATTAAATAAATTTTATGGCAACTGTTCTTCTTTCCTTTAACAAGAATAATTGAGTTAACTAGGTAGCAAAATACATATTTAAACTAAGTAAATTTCCCCTGTGGGGCGGGAAAAAATCCTGTGTTCGGGGAAAGAAGGCAGCATTTTCATTCCCAGTGGAAAACAAGATCATTATTTAAAGACTTTGATAAATATTAGGACAGCTCATGCCAGTGGCAGTATTTCATGTGTTTTGAATTGTCTACTGTGTCCCTCTTGCATTACGCTTCATACACAAAAAAGTCATATGACCTACATCTTTATCTACTCCAGTCTTAAGCTTCTATATATAGGCTTCGGTTATGAGTGTTTTTTCCTATGAAAAGGTCAGACCTTGCACACATACCATGAGTGCAACCCTGCTTATTAAAAAGCAGGCAGGCGACTTTGTAAAAGTCATTGAAATATTACAGATGTGGGGCAAAACTTGTCAGTTACTGACAGAGAAGTGGCCTTCAAACTTTCTCAGAGAGAACATGGGGAAGCCTCTATCCTGTGATGACAGCAACCTTTGCTTCTGGCTGGAGCAGCCTGTAGCTGTCTGCGGCACCCCGTCACAGAAGCAGACTGGGCCACTCCCACCCCCAGTCTCTCGTGCATGCTGTGGGTGAACCTACTTGCTTCTGTCAGACACCAAGCTCCGTTAACTCCTCCTCCACACCTCAAACCCCCATGGAACATCTGGAGGTGGAGCTGGGGAAGGTACCTCAACCAGATAGACGAAAACCCAATTTGGGTTTTCCGGTCGTACGCAGAGCACAGCAGCCACCCTTGGCCAACATTGCAACACCACAGAGAACTTGGGGAGAGTTGAACTCTTACTTTTCAGCCAAAAGTTCACAGGTTCAGATACCCCTCTAATGTCAGCTGCTCCCTAGGGCTAACTTTTGAGTCTGAGTACTCTCAAAAGGTCAAGCTGCTTTAGGGAAGAGGCCTACCAATTCAATATCGATTCTTTCTCAACAAAACCTAGCTCCTTCCTAAAATAAAATTATTTAATAACCATGTGAACTAGATGTGATACTCCCTCTCTTTAAGAGATAAGAAACTGAAGTTCGAAGAGGTCGATTTGCCCAAGTTTACTCAACGAGTCAGGTTCCTGTTGATTTGACATGAGGCCAAGAAACAGGTACTGAGATGGGCAGTAGATGCCCTTGGGTCTACTCTCGGTTGGTCGATATCTACAGGGAAGCCCTGTAGGGAACACTATTAAATAGGCACCATCAAGTTTTAGTGAGTGCAGTATGAAGTTGAAGGCCAGAAGAACCTTTTTATGATTTTAGATCAGATGCTATCAGACTTTTACCCATTCTCTCTCATTCATTCAGTCAATCGATATTTATCGGCTGTGCCTCATCACACTCTAGGCACTGGGAATAGAGTATTGCGAACAAATCACAGGCCTGACCTCATGAAGCTTAAACTGGTGGATACCTAATGCACATATTGCAGATTTATACACAGTATATAAAAATTTTTTTTTCTGCTTCATCTGCCCCCTAGACTGTGAGTCCCTTGATGTGGACTCCACCCCACGGGGTCTGTGTGTTGTGGATGCAACGAACAAATTCACACAGACTACAGAAGTCCTGTGGAGAAAAAGGGACAGCATGGCCACTCTTGGAGTGAGAGAGGGCCCTGACTCCTGCCTGGACAGGCTTTTATTGCCTTTCTGGGCACATTACATTGAGGATGGTCCTCATTTACTATGCAGAAGTTCACTTTAGGTGGTTACCTTTTACAGAAAACAAAGGAGAGGATGTTGCTAATTACATCAAAGAAGAAGGATATTTGCAAAGGGAAAAGTGGTTGAACTGGTTACACTCATCCTTGGGAGGTTTAGCATAGATTTTAGGAAGTTACTTTGAAGATGTGCGGGAACATTTGCTGTCTCATTTCAAGGTGAGAGAGTTTTAGCAAAAAGCAAATCTCAAAGCAGCCTAGATATAATGCAGGCCTCATTCCCCACCAGAGAACCTCTCCATGGGCGTGGCTCCCATGTACCGACCTCGCTCCCCATTAGTTTTCCCAATCAGGGGCTGGGCTACATTCCCCATGCCACACGGAACAGTCCCCTATAATCCCTCCAGGATGGGAGCCATTTCCAACCCACTTGTGAATATCACTGCCTGGCACCCAGTAGGTATTTTTGCAAGAATGATCTGTGAGCACTACCCAGTCACTCATTTAAAAGAAATAGAGGCTTCTTAAAAGAAATAAGAGTTGAGGTTTATTTTGGGTGCCTCACCTATTTCTTGACTAAGAAAGTGATTCCTGAAGCCCTGCTCTTGGACTTTGGCTGAAGAGGCCATGAAGACAGCAGCTGCTAAACACTTCTAACTAAATCAGAAAGGAAAGCCAAGGACAGACACATTCTAGCTAGAGGAGCTGTCCAAGGATGGCAGGCTCTTTCATGGTTGAGGATTCCCTATCCCTAGAGGCATCCATCAGAGACAAGGCCACAATCCCAACAATGAAGTGGGGAGTCAAGCATGGATGGGGACATATCACCCCTGAGATCCCTTCAACCCAATCTTCTGGGACTACCTTTCCATTCTTTACCATTTTGAGACTCAATGATGTACTGAATCCCTGAAATTTCATTCCCCTTTTTCCCCGATGAGGGACCCAACTTGAAAAATTAACTTTCATTTAACTGTTTTTACCAGACCACAGATTATAGTAATGTTGGTCCAAAATGAATGCCTGTCTTTTATTGTATTAGTTTAACTCTCCTAAAATTCCATTTTTTTGGTGCACTACTCACCTGATGCAAACCCTTCATAGTTCTCTATCAAATCTGGGCTAAAACCCCACTACTTTCACCTGGAGTTCATCATCAGGCTCTGACCCCTCACCTTTCAGCCTCACTTTGAACTATTCTTTTTTCACTACCTAACTGCCTAGCCTACTCAATGCAGGACCTCTGGAACACTCTTGACCTTTTCTCTCTCCACATTTGTCTTTACTTTAGACCAATGTCAGTCCTATCTGTGGTATCTATTTTCTCATACCTTGGAGCATTTCCTTATTTGCTTGAGCCATGTGTTTTGATCATCATCTGCCCAGAATTCAGTCTGGTTCTCAGGCCATGTTTATCAGCTAGAATTAACTTGGATTAGGAAAAAATTTTTTTCATGCAGAGAAGCAAAAGGGTACACCAGTTAAGAGCACAGATTCTGTAACCCACCTCCCTTGGTATGAGTCCTAGCTCTCTTGGTGTGAGAGTCACTTACTGGTGAGGTCACCCTGACCAAGTTACTTAACTCTCAAGGACTCAGTTTCCTCATCTGCAGAGTGGGAAAAACAATAGTCCCTCTGTCATGTCATGAGGTTCAAATGAGTTGATTTTTATGAAGTGCTTACTTTCAGTGCCTGGCATACAGCTATCCACTTAGGTGGTGCCTATTCATTTTTTAAGGTGCCCTTTTATTTCTCCCCCCTCCACAAACATTAACTTTATTTTCCATGTCTAAAGCAGTTCAGAGTTTCTAAAGACCTTTTATGTGTATTTTCACATTTAATCACCACAGTAAGGTGTGAGGTAGGTGCTGCCATCCCCGGAGACTTTTGGTGACACAAGTAAGAGTGGTGGGGTGCGGGGGCTGGGGGTTGTGACAGAAACTCAGAGATTCTAGTTCTCCACACAGAGTGAGTTCAGCTAAAACATGTGGCTCCCAGTCTGGACTCACAGGCTGGCTGCGGCTCTGTCCAGCATGTTCCCAAGTAAGGTTCACCCCTGTTCTAAGGGAGAGTCCACAGAAACCCAGAGCCTGGCTGCTGCTCCTGTGGTGCCTAAGCACACCTATTAGCGTTTCTGGACCAGGCTTTGTCTCACAGACATCTTGGGTGAAAGGGATTCACTCGCTTCACACACTCCCCAGAGGCTTTGTGGTTTCATTTCACCTCCACTGCAGATTGCTCTGTGACCTTTGTTCTATCACCGCATGCAAAGATTTCACACTGCAGGATACCTAGTTGTGTAACAATAGAACAGAAAAGTCGGCTTAGAAAGGGTCTTGGACATCATTAACTCCAGTCCCCCCAAATAATTTTTAAAATGAGAGCACTGAGTCCAGGAAAGAAAATTCCTTGTCCAAAGACCCCACTAGTTTATATGCTTTTCAAGGCAGGGTCATGGTCAAGTTCTAGAGAAATGAGGTCACTTGCTTTCAGGAATCACAAAGTCTAGTAAACTGTGTCCTACTCATCTTACTTTCTCAAATGTCTAGCCCAGAGCCTAACACACAGAGTAGGTGTTCCATAAAGGCTTTCTGAATGAATGAATGAATGAATGAATGATGAATAACATTGATCAGTTATTGGCCAAGCTGGTCCTAGACCCTAGGCTCCAGACTACCAAACTGGGACTCTTCACTGCTCATACCCATGTCTCCTCCATTCATATTTATTTCATAGTAAGTTTTGAGAAATAGCTCATAAACATGATCAAAAGGGGCTGCAAATAGTCAATGACCATCATGACTGGATTCCCAGTCATCTTGTAGAAGAGTTTGCTCTCTGTCTGTGTCCTGGAGTGATGGAAGCTGAGCAGGGAAGCAGAGGTCCAACAGAAGACCAACATGGACAGACCCAGGCCTTGCCTTGTGGGATGCCAGTGTTTTCTAAAATATTCTCATGTCCTTGCATTACAAACAAAAAACAATACATAATACACACTGGTTCATGATGGATATATTAAGATGTTTCAAATTTTTCCTGATTTCATTCATTTTATAGAATGCCCAAGTTGGAGGGTGATTTGGAGATAATCAAGCTTAATAATCCCTTTACAGGATGCATAGAAATCAAGAGTCAGAGGGTAAAGTTGAATGGCTCATAGTTACACAGTGTACCTGTAGCTCAGACTTCCCTGGGACTCAGGCTTCCTTGATTCCAGTTAAGAGGTTCTCTCCATGCTAGACTTGGCATCAAGCCAGAGACTACCAAGTGTAACCTTCTCTAGAGGACAGGTTACCTTTCTTTTTTGAGATGATGACACCAGGTTTTCACTTCACAGAAACTCCTTTCCTACTCAGCACTGTGGAGTTCTCAAAGACATTTTATGTCTATCATGAGTCCAATTGTATAGATAAGGGAGCCTCAGGTGGCTGGAAGAAGCTAAGTGTTCATGGCCTCAAAAAGATGGTAGCAGATCCACCCTGGCTGGTGTGCCTCAGTTGATTGGAGCATTGTCTCATAAACAACAGGTCATGGGTTCCATTGCCGATTAGGGCATATACCTAGGTTGCAGGTTTGACCCCCAGTAGGGATGTGTGAATCCATGTTTCTCTCTCACATTGATGTTTCTCTCTCTTTCTCTCTCTTCCCCTCTCTCTAAAGTTAATAAGCATGTCCTCAGGAGAGGATTTAAAAAAAATGGTAGCAGATCTTGAACCTCAGTGTTCTGACAGATACTTCATGCCCTTCCTCTATGCTGCAAAATTAATTCAAACTATTTGATAACCAAGTGAATAAATGATAATGGGATGAATGAATGAATGAAAGACTAACAAACATAGGAATCAACAAACCTCTCTTGGGAAACAGATTTAAAAAAATGAAATGAACTCAAAACCTTCTCTCTGCTTGGACCCATGGCAACCTGCTTCAGTTCTATCACCTTCGGTTTCCCTTTACTTGGCACCACACAGGTGTGTTAAAGGGGAAGAGAAAACACTAACACTGAACCTTCTTGTTCTTTAAGGAGAGAGTTTCTCTGATGCTCATTATATCCCATGTAGATGATTCAAAAAATAGAATAAAAAATGAAAATGAGAGAAATATAAACCACCCAAAAATCGCCATCCAGATATTACCAATAGTTAATACTTCAGTAAAACTTCATCCTTTTTAAATATTTTTGTTTAATAGATTCATACTGAACCCACTGCTTACTGACCTGTTTTTGTCATTAATAATAAAACACAAATATCTAGTTAGGTCATAATTGGACCAAGTGAAAGACATTTTGAAGACATTTGATGTTGAGACTCCCAACCAACGCTTTCCACTGACTGTTTTGTGGACCCAGTGAAGCCATTTCACCAGGCTTTGCCTGATCTGAGCTCTTCTGTCTCTAAGATGGTCATGGATGTAACACATTGTTAAGACATGAATAATTAAAATATTTTGGAATAATTACTTTCAATTTGCTAACCTCCGTTATGCCCACAGACAGATGCACACATGCACACAGGCACACACTGGTACATGTGTGTCACACATCTTGCACATCCTGCACACACCACAATCTCACACACACGTCACACATCGCACAGGCTCCTTCTAACAGCCCTCGAAGAGAAGCAGAGCGCAGGTCATTATTTAAAAAATTGAGGACCATGAAAATTTTATGTACATGCCTGGGAATTTTATTTTTATATGTTAACTTCAGAATATGATAAGTAAATAAAAATGAGCCAATGTTCAAAGAGGAATTTCTTATGTTTGAAGATTAGTGAAAGATTTTATTAATTCACGCAAAGACCTGAACCCATTTTTGATCTTTCATTCCAGGCTATTCATTATACCATGCTACACTGCTTTCCTAATTTAAAACACTTTTGGAAGTTTGGGTAATTTTAGTTCATTTCACAGAAGAAAATATGCATATATTAACATACCCCACCTCTCCCAGCACGAGGGCTGACGATGCATTCTGTGGCCTCTGTACATGGGCTGACTGCCTGACAGGGCTGTAAATGAGGTTCAATTTGGTTAACGTGGGCCACTGGTCAGGACAACCTGCTCTGTTCAGCGAGGCAAGGGCCACCCAGCATGGCTGGCTAGAGGGCCAGAGAGAGGTTGTGATTCATTTCTGCCCCGGACACCCACCTGGCTGGCTTGGTGCAAGGGCTGTGTGACCAGGGGAAAGTGAGAGGCTGCAGGCACCCTGCCCATGAGGTGAAGCTCAGGAGTAATAGTGAGAAGAGGGGTGAGAGTAGCAGCTGCTGAGGTTGATATTTATATATTGACTGTGTTCAAGGCAGGAAGTGAAACTGATTCTGCTGAGGCACTTTCCTTCCCTGACCCCACTGCCCACCAGAATCTCCAAAGAGGTGACATGGGGAGAGCCTCAGCAGGTTATACCCAACCACACGCAGAGATGCACCAGGCTCCATCCAGGCTGTCCCTGGGATGTCGGAGCCAAGGCTCTACCTGCTAGGTCCCACAGGCCCCATTCTCTTGGTGTTCTCAGCCTCAGCCCCTCCTTTCTCGTCACCATTTTCTCATAAGGAGAGAAGTACTGACCCCTGCAACTCTGCAGGAATGCTGAGGATACAGGATATTATATCTAGAAAACACAGGACCAATCATGCATTGCTGTGGAATTAGCATTAAAGTCTTTATTACATTTCTATGACCATTTCCAACACCATCGCCTGTGGTTTTTGTGGACGGTGGTTCCCTGACTTTTCTACCTGCCTGAAGCAAACTTTCTACCTCCTCTGCTCCTGTCCTTTCAAGTATCAATACCTTTTCAGACTGTCTCAGGCTTCAGAGCAAATATCCCCATTGGGGCCCACCTTCCATCTTTCTTATGCCCAGACTTAGAAATTTTATTCTTAAGCCTTTCTAAAAAAAGATATTTTAGTATGAGTAGTGTACCATCTAGACAGGCCTTCACAGCCTGCTTCCCACCTTAGTACTGGGCACTAATTGAATCATGAAGTGTTCACAGCCAGAAAGGACCTTAAAAATTTTCTAGTCCCCTGGTCCCCAGTGAGTGAAGCAGCAGCAGCGAGGAGCTTGTTAGCACTGCAGAATCTGAGGCTCCACTCCAGACTTGCAAAATCAGAATCCGCATTTTTAGCAAGACCACTAGATAATTCACACCATGTTATACTTTGAGAAACCCTTGAGCCAAAGGTGCTCATTAGCAGGTGAAGGGAATAAAGGCTCAAAAAAAAAGTTATATCTGCCCAGGGTCACAAAGCAAGAGAGTGCCATCAGGATGGACTTAGACGAGTTCAAGTCCTTTTCTTCTGTATCAGGTCTGAATGAAGATACAGTTTCAGTGCCAGCACTATGAAATGAGCAGAACAATCCTTCCCCCCTCTTTATTTTTTCTCTAAATTTCATTTATGCGTATTTTTGCAATTTACTTGACTAATAGAAAATCAATACAAATGATTTTCCATCATCTCCTTGGAGCACTTGTCTCATCTAAGTTGCCATTCTAGTTGCTGAGTTCCACAGAATCTAGAGTGCTTAGTGTAAAATATTCAGCTCACCTAGAATTTTTTTGAAGGGTAGCCTCTGAGTGGTGGCAAGAGAAGGGAGATGTGCTATCAGATGTTTCACTCCCTCAGGCTTGCCCCTCAAGGACCTTGCCAGGAAGAACTGTGAATGACAGCGTATTTTAGAATCACAAAATGACAAAACTGGAGAAGACATTAGAGATCATCTCATCTAACCCCTTTAAGTCTCAGATGGGGATGCTGAGCTATGGAGAGAAATGACTTGCTTGGGTTTATTCACCAAATTTGCAACATATCTGAGGCAAAAGATTATATCTCTTGCTGTTCCAGTCAGGGCTCCTTGCAATGTACTCCCATCCCCTCCTCAGCCAAGAGCAATGTACAAACTAAATAAACAAATCACCTCAGCCAGATGGCATTTACCCCAGAATCCTGGAGTAAGTCATGTGTAGAATTGTGGAGCTCTTGTCCAGAAGGCACATCCCGTCATTGTAAATGGCCACTGTAAAGTGTCAGCAGGTTTTCCATTCCCATGAAGGGCTACCTGGGAAGTATAAGCTACTAAATCTCACTGCCATGTCTGGGAGTTATAATAAGGAGTGGGATCATGGAAATGTAACAAACATAACTTATTATTGTTAAAAAAAGAAGACTTTAATAAGCCAATGTTCTCTAGGAGGCTAGGGCTAGGGTCTAAGTAGGGGACTATTGAAACAACACTTTCAATTTTTCATAGATTTAAGATTCATGTGACTGGAGTTTTACATCAAAGAGAAGCTTCAATCTAAAATTGCTTGGCACAGTGCTATGTCATCTCTCACCAGGATTGTGGAAATAATATGGTAATATTTTTGCAATCTCCTTAAAAAGAGAATATTAACAGAGAGATAGCCAGAAATCGGAAAGCACCATGATTTTAATAAAAAGACATGGAAGAAATAAAAAGTTGTGAATCCTCCACTTTTGCAAATGTCGCTGAACATCTCTGCTGATCATGGTACCTCATTTTAAAACTACCTGAATGGTTTCATCACTAATATTTCATCAGAGGCTCAAAGTGCCCTGTGAGGTAGGCAGAGTCAGGCCTATTGTTCCTGTTTGAGATGAGGGACCTAGCTTTTGGGGGCAGAATGTCTTTCCAAAGTTTATAACACTTGAATCTCAGTTGGACTGAAAATCCAATGCTCTTCCCATAACACAATGCTGGTTCTAGGTAAAAAAAAATACCACAACGAAAAACACCTCTGTGGAAGTTATAGTAAATCTGGAGAACAACAACTCTGACACAGGGAAGAACAAAAGTAATTGTAGAGAACCTGTTGTGTGTGACTAGGAGCTGTATTAGATGCTGTAGGCCAGAAGTTGCATTAGATACTGTAGACCAGGAGCTGTGATAGGTAGTATACATAGTTGTCTTGCTGCATTATGACAATTACTGTCTTAGGTGCATGTTAGTTCTCCTTTTTGCATTCAAGGCAACTGAACAAGGTTAGGCAGCTTGCTCATGGTCACAAAGCTACAAATTGATGGATCTAGGATCTCAATCTTTAGTCTACTTGGGTTCAAAGCCTGTGTTTCTAGGTCGACTATTTCTATTACCTCGATGTCATAGCTGAGGAAATGGAATTAGAGATGTTAATGAACCAAAATTGTAGAGCCAATAAATCACAGAGAAAGGATTCAAACTGAAGTCCCTTGATTTTAAGTCTCAGGAGAATGAGGTAGAAAGTGGAACAACCGAGCTTCAGTTGGGCAAATATAAAGCAGTACTGTTGATAAAACATACTCCGTCTCTATTGATAAAATGATGGACTAATGAAGCATGCAGCTCAGGAAATGTATTTAAATTTATTTCATTTCACTTCCATAATCAAGTATTGAGGACCAGGTACCATGCAGACCACTTGCCTGGATCTTTTTTTTTCTGAGTGTCTTAGTGACTTTTTGGAATGCTGTTTTCCCCATTTTATGAAGGAAAATGAGTGACTTGCCCAAGGTAACCCAGCTAATAGTAGCTGGGCAGAAACTGCAATCAGCTCTGACAAATCTGAACTCCGGTAGGAGACACTCATGGGAACCTGGGGTTCATCAGAAGAGTATGGACACCAAATAGAAAAGCATTACCCTACATTCAAATGGAACCTATGTGTGGGATTGGGGGAAATGTGGCAATTCTACTCATGGACCTTCAGAAAAATTCAGAGGTTCTGGGGAGGTAGGAAAATGACAGAGAACTATTCAAATCACCAATGTGATGGAGCTTATTGGTATAAAGATAGACTTCACGAAATTAGATTTCCTCAATCAAAAAAGAGAAGACTGAGAGGAGATACAACAATGTTTGCTAGAATGGAACAACGTACTTAATCAGCAAATTTCAGAAAAACAAAACTATCCCAACCTCACCTTGCCCCAAAGTTTGCAAGAGTTAAATTTAGAGCCAGTGAAAGGGAGTACTACTTTACATAGTACATAGTAAACTTAATGAGCCCAAGAGATAGTAACTGGCTGGGACTGCAGGTACACAAATGGGTTTAAAAGACAATTATTTAAATGCCATACTCATAAATTCCACATGGGTTTCTTAAGGTCACACGAGACCTTAAAGGTCCCCTCACCTAACCTACTACCTCATAGGTGTCCACATACTTACCTCCAATGGCAAGGAGCTTACATTCTCCTAAAGCAGATCATTCCAACTGTTGACGTCTCTGCATGTCAAAAAGATTTTTCTTAGGTTTAAACAAAACTTATTTCCATTTAGTACATCAATTGTGGTTCTATGTCTGTCTTTGAGAGTCCACACAGCAAATCTGAAGGCTTCCTTTCTACATTCCAACAGATGTTTAAATACCGCTCTTACTCCTATTGGCTGAAGTCAATGTCATGGACAGAGTTGTGTTTAGATAGCAATCACTTAGGCAAACTTTCGAATTCTAAAAAAGAGTATAGTGTGGCATTTCCAGCTTTGAGATGGATAAAGAGACAGGTATTGGACTGAAACCAGGAGACCTAAGTTCTATCAGGTTCCATGAATTTTTATATGAAGTCCACAGTATCTACTCTTAATCGGCAGATGGTTATTGAGGGCAGGGACCCCACATTTCTGGACCAGTTTCTGAGGTGTGTTTTTTTATGCATCCCTTGCACCTTAATCTTCAGAAACATTTTTCAATTGCTTTCTGGATATCTTTGTTTTCGTGTCAAGCAAGCAATTTATACTGAGTACGTCTAATACCAAATTCACCACCCACCCCCACATTTACTACTTTTTGCTTGATTTGATACACTTATATATTGCAAAATTATTATCAACATAGCATAAACTAATATCTGTATCATGTCACATAATTACTATTTCTTTTTTGTGATAAGAATATTTAAGATCTATGCTCTTAGCAACTTTCAAGTATATAATGCAGTATTATTAACTGTAACTACTCTGTTTTACATGAGATCCTCAGAACTTACAACTAGGAGTCTGTCCTCTTTGACCAAGCTCTCCCCTCTTCTCACCTCCAGGCCATCGTAACCACATTCTGGTCTCTGCTTTTACGAGGTTAGCTTTGAAAAATTCCACGTAAAAGTGAGACAATACAGTATTTGTCTTTCTCCATCAGGCTCACTTTGCTTAGCATGATTCTCTCAAGGTCCATCCATGTTGTCACAAGTGGCATAATTTCTTTCTAGCGACTGAAAAATATACCATTGTGTGTGTGTACATGTGGAGAATACACACACGCACACACACCCATCTACATCTTTATCTATGCTTCCATGTCATGGCTATTATGAATAATAAACCACATTTTTCTTAATTGTAAGATAAACAGGTTGAACAAAATAGTGTTTATTCCCCCTTCTGTCCTCAATTCTCTGGCCTGGACTTAGTTAACCAGCAGTGGTTCTGACACCCAAATCCACTTCTAAAACTCCTTTCGATATGCCTTCACTGGAAGGGAGTTTTACTAGTCCCTTAAGGTAGACCAAAACAAGTGGGTGGAAGTTTCATTGATCATGATTATTGGTCACTTACCCCTCTACCCCCATTCCCTGTGAAAGCAGTTCATCTAAGGACAGAGAAGATTTCATCAGATTCTTGTTCATTTTCAGCTAACCTTCTTACTAATAGCCAGAGAAAAGTTAATAAGTAGAAAGCAAGCAACTAACAAAAAGAACAGTTAGAAATTTAGTTTCAGATCTTGAAACTGATACAAGGACCATTCAATAGAAAAGTTTAGGGCCAATGACCTGACCTTGTCCCTACGTGAATGGGAGTCACAAGAGAAAAGGAATGTTCTGTCTGTGAAAACCTGGTGAGGACAGGCGAAACCTAGGAGGTTCCCCGAGCAGCTCTGCTGAAGAAGGTCACATTGGCCAAAGGGTCAGTGCCTTTAGGTGTCCAGAGATCCCCGAGGTCTCCCAGCTGGTGAATGATACAACTAAAACTAAAACAGCTCTCCCAGCACCCAGTGCTGCCAGACTTCTTACTTTAATTTATTAAGCAGCTACTGCCTGCCAAACACTGTAGAGGCTCATTAACACATGTTATCACCTTTAATTTCTATTGTAATATAAACTCTGAGGGTGCAGGGATATCAACTCTCTTGTTTATGATTTTAACTCAGCCTCAACAACATCACCTGGCACTTAATGGGGGCTCCATAAACATATGTTACATGATTTCAAATAAATAAAGAAATTATTAATATTATCAATATTAATAAGTTATTACTATCCCCATTTAAATTTTTAAATAGTAGTTATTAGTAAGGTTCTATTTTTCTCTATTTTTAAATTACATTTTATTGCTTATGCTATTACAGCTTTTCCCCTTTTGCTTCCCTCTGCCTAGCCCCACTCCCCACTCCCTCAGGCAATCCCCACACCATTGTCCATGTCTATGGGTCATGGGTATATGTTCTTTGGCTACTCTGTTCCCTCTGCTGTACTTTCCATCCCCATGCTTACCCTTTAACTACCAACTTGTACTTGTTAATCTGTTCACCTTTTTCACCCATCCACCTAACCCCCCTCTCATCTGGCACCCAACACAATGTTTTCTGTATCTATGATTTTGTTTCTGTTCTGCTTATTCGTTTAGTTTTTATATGTATTTATTGCCATTGTGTGGTTCATATTTTTTATCTTCTTCTTAAATAAGACTCTCTAAAATTATTATCCCGATTTTAAAGATGAGGAAATTGAGGCTCAGAGAGATAACCTGACTTGCCAAAAATTAAAACATGTCAGGAAACGGCAGAGCGGGCGCTTGAGGCCAGGTCGTCTGCTGTCAAGGTTAGCGCTTGCTCTCCGCAGCAGAGCAGCTGCCTCTCAGCTCAATTACCTGACGCCTAAAATAAAGCTGGGTTTAATCTATTTGAAACAGAAAGTAGAATTTGTTAAACAAGTATAAATTTCTTATTGCTCATCTTTTTGCCATTCGAAACCTTCTGATGTAATTGGTGACTGTAAATTTTCTGCCCACGAAAGCACCGTTGAAGAGATTTGAAAGGATTCCACTAAACTTAAACACAAACAAAAACAGCTTGCAATTTCCGTGGAGATTGTGAATGTTTCCTTACGGAGGACATCTTCCACCCAAACTCCTTGTGGCCCAGAGAGAATGGTGGCTTGGAACATGAGTGGGATGAAGACAGAAGCTGACCTGCAAAAGCTGACAGTTGGTCGGAAACAAGTGCCAGTGTGTTGTCGGGAGCCCAGAGCTCTCCATCCCCAAACATTTTCCTTGTCCGTTCCTCTTCTCCAACCCAGTCTTGCAAGGGGATGGGATGCAGCAAGCACTAGCCCTCAGGTAACAGGATACGGGTTCTAGCCAAGGTCCAGACAGTCACTAACTGGGGAACTGCGGATAAGCAT
>PVKM010023740.1:0-20965 GCA_004027735.1 Carollia perspicillata | reverse complement strand
TTTGATGAGATCCCATTTGTGAATACTTTCCTTGCTCTAGGGGACATATCAATGAAAATATGGCTGCATGAAATATCTGAGATTTTCCTGCCTATGTTTTCCTCTCATACTTTTATGGTATCATGACTTATATTTAATTCTTTTATCCACCTTGAGTTTATATTTGTGTATGGCGTAATTTCAATTTTATGATGAGTTTCAATTTTATGCATGTAGCTTTGCAGATCTCCCAACAACATTTGTTGAAGACACTATTTTTACTCCATTTTATGCTTCTTCCCACTTTGTCAAACATGAATTCACCATTGACATGGGGTTATTACCAGGCTCTCTAATATGTTCCATTGGTCTAAGTGTCTGTTCTTATGCTTGCTCCAGAGTGTTTTGATTACAATGAACTTGTAAAGAAGTTTGATATAAAGTATTGTGACACCTCTTACTTTGTTGTTTTGGTCCAAATTGCTTTGGCCCAGGGAACAAACCTACCTCCACAAAAATATCTCTCTCTACAATCTCAGTGTCGATGGTAAATGAACAATGTTAATAAAGATGTAATTTGATTAAGGCTATTTTAAGAAAGGATAGAAATAAACTACAGTATAAATTCTAGTGACTTATTATACATGAACTTGCTGGGCATGAAATGAGCATAGAAGAGCTATGCAGAAAATAAAATAGTACTAGTCATGGAGAAGACAAGCGTAAACTCCATCTCAGTAGACTTTAGTATTTAGCACTATTTTTTTTTCTTTCTGGATCTGCATCCAGTGGTGTCAGATGTTGACCCTCTCTGACCTTAGGATGCCTATTCTGTGACTGCCAGAGTTCTGCTTTCTGTAATTGTCTGTTTCAGTTGTTAGTTAGTTTGCACTCAGCAGTCAGGCTTAAGCCCCATAGGAAGGACCATGATTCCTCCTGGAGTTGGTGCTATTGTCTCCCCTCATGCTGCTGCTGAGAGGGAGAGGTCTGCCTGGATAGGATGGCTGCTGCAGTATGGGAGATGATTAGGCATTGGGATTCCAGCAGCTGGTCTCTCAGCTCTCTCCTCCATGCCTCCATCCCCAGTCTCTCCTCAAGCTTCTCTATTACACTCTGCCCTCCCCTTTGCCAGGTATTTTTATCTGTGGCTGTCTCCTTTAGTTATTAGTTTAGTCTCTCTGCACTGCACAGTCAGACTTAAGAAACAGAGAGTAAGGTCATAGTCTCTCTTGGGGACTGGGATGTTGTTTCCTTTCAGGCTTCTGTCACTCAGAAGGGCATGGTCTGCCTGAGCACATTGGCTGCTGGGGTTTTGGTGTTGACTGAGAACTGGGTTCCCTGTGTTTACTCTCTCTAACTCTCCCCAACATTTCCATCACCAGTCTCTCCTCAGGCATATCCAGGCCACAATATTCCCACCTTTGCTGGAACCCTGGGTAAGTAACAGCGAATGAAAATGTGTACTGTGGCCCAGTAAATGGCTATTTGTGTCTCTAGGCATCTGTCTCTGGCAGAGCCAATCCTGCTGCTTTTTGCTGCTGGTTGTTATCTGTATACTTTTTGGCTCTAGTGTTCTAGACTGGGGATCCCAGCTTAGTGTTTAGACTCCATTCTTCTTTGGGGGGGTCTAATATGATCCTTAATTATCCCTCGTGCATTGCTGCCTATGAGAAGCAAGCTAAGCCTGTCTGGACTCCACCGCACTTGTTACCAGACAGGTTGTGCTGAAGGTGGTTCTTCTATCTGTCTGAGGTGCTAAGGCTTCTCTCTATATATAGTTCAGTTGTTTGTTCTGGGTAATTTCTCCACAATTTAGTTGTAATTCCAGGTGCATCCTGGGAGGAGGTTAGTAGAGGTAGTCTCCACTCACTCCTCTTCCATCTTGCCACCCACTTATAATTTCTTAAAAAATTCAACAAAATTAATAGAATTAATAAAATAATTCATTAAGAATGAAATGAAAACTAAATGTACAGAAATCTGTCACATTCATAGCATTAATAAACAATGAAAGAAGTAAAGAAACTAATTCCATTTACAAATGCATGGAAGAGAAATAAATGCCTGTGAATTGGAATAAACAAAGAGGTGAAGGACCTGTACTCTCAAAATTAAAGGACATTGAAGAGAGAAAGTGAAAAGAACAAAAAAATGGAAAGATAAATCATTCCTATACAACGGGAAGATTAAACAGTTATAACTGAAATAATTCCCAAAGCTATTAATTCAATTCAAACATTATCAAGCTACTGCTCTGAATAAAAAAAAAAACTTTAAATGTATAAAGAGCCACAGATACTTTAAATAGCCAAATATATTTGGAGACCAAAATGCAATGTTGGAGATATCATAATCCGTGTTCTCCAACTGTACTATAACAGTATAATAATATTTTAATAAATATATAATATAAATTATATATAATATATGTATCATTATATACAATAAATATGTAACAAAGTATAATAATACTTTAGTACTATATTAAACTATCAAAACAGAAAAGTATCAGCCCAAATCAGACTCCTAAATCAGTGGAAGAATATAGACAATTCAGAATTAAATCCTTTTGCATTAATAAGTAATCTATGAGATAGAAAACACAAATACACACTAAATATTTGAGAGACTTTTTAAAAACTAGTCTTGGAAAAGCAAAATTTATGCATTCAATAAAACTTATCTACATTCTTATATCATATCTAAAAATAATTTTAACCCAATAACAGCTCTTCCCACCTCTTCCATATTTTCAACTGACTCCACTCCAGCCCTGCTTCTCTCTTACCCACCTCTCCCTGTCTTCCCATTGAAATGAGAACCAATCCCTGCCTCACAGAAATTTCTAGAGCACCCATCTCTCTTTGCCCTCCAAATGACTCTGTTGCTGTCTATATTCCCTGCTTTCCAACTGATATCTGGAATGGTTAAATCTCCTTTTGTTTTTTAATTTATGCTAGTTTTCCTCCTCATTTCCCATGCTCACCCTCTCTCTATAATTGTCTTTCATGCAGCTCTTTTTCCTTCAGCACCTCAGAACCTGAAAACAGGAGTGTGTAAGAACACCTGTGTTTGCAGACTTTCATTCTGCCTGAAGACTAAGCCTGCTCAGCGACAATTCCTTAGATTATTTTACAGATTTACAACTGGAACAGCCCCTGTGTCCCATGTTACTGGCCCCCAGGCCCTGCTCTGAACATTTATATTTTCTGAACCTCATATCTCCCTCATGCAATATGGACTGGAAGTAACATGGAAAAATGTAGTACCTCGGAGTTTTTAGCATATGAGTCATAAAGAATACATATCTGATCCAACAGAGAAGCTTCATCAACAGACTTCAGTGCTTCCAATCATACACCACATATAAAGAACCTAAAAAACTAATACACAGTAAGTACTCCATGTGCATCAGTGTTGGGGCTCTTGTTATGTGTTAACCAAGGAAAATTTAAGCCAAATGACTTGTGTTTTGGGTAAAGCCTTCTGCATGTTAGGATATTTTGTAGTCTTTTTCTACAATCCAATACACACTTGTAGTATGCCAACCCCCTAAAATATATTTAAAAAGAGAGGGATAAGGACAGAGAGCGAGTTAGTAAAAGAAGAGAGAGGTTAAGAGTAAATGAGTGAAAACTGACATTTAAAAAAATAAAATTTTAAAAATCTTCACATAAATTTATATTTTATTTATTTTTCACAAAGGCAGAAGAGGGAGAGAACCAGAGAGAACCAGAGAGACAGATATCATCTATGTGAGAGAGAAACATTGATCACTTGCTTTTTGGATACTCTGCCTTATCAGGGATTGAACCGGCAACTTATGTAGGTGCCCTAACTGAGGACTTAACCAGCAAGAATATGGTGAATGGGATGATGCTGCACCAACTGAGCCACCTGAGAAGAATGACATTATTTTTATTTGGAACATATATGTGTCTTCACATCACTTTGGCTCTATTGTGGAGAAGCTAGGTCAAAATCACTTTGTGATGACACAAAATGTTCGTATCAGCAGACAGCATCCACGGAAACCCCTTATGAAGGCTGCACACCATGTAGGCTGGTAGGAATATAAAATCCAATTCCTAGAATAACAGAAGTCCAGGGAAAGTTATATTGCAGAAATAATTACATTTAGATGTTTTCTTAATGTTAACCCCATAAAGGTGAATAGCAAAAAAATGATTGTCCACATTTGCATGATTTTTTCCAAAATCATATTGATGAATAATCTAGGACCTGATTTAAATACTATTTCCCCCTACATTTTACCTGTTTTTGGTAATTTTGCCATATCTGAGGATTTCCACCAAACACATGGAACACCAGCCTCCAGTGTTTTTGGTTGTATGTGATACACCTGTCACAATGTCTCTACAATGTAGCTCCAGTCCTCATCCCCAGTGAGACAGCTGGGTCACTGGAGAATCCAAAGAAACACAATAGCACTAATGTGATCACAAATCAAGTATGTGAACTCAGCTTTTCCTTTTAGCTTCCTAGGAATTGTAGAAAAAGCTGACCCCAATGCATTTGTATATTAATGGAGGGGTAGTGTATGAGCAGTCGACATCCCTGAGAACCTTTCAGGGAAGTCTAATTGGAGTCAGAGAACCAAGTTAATGTAACTTTTAAAAAGGTAGCTCACTTCCTCATTGAGAAAACAAACCAGTAGAAATCTGGGTATTGCCCACACTCTAGAGGCAGATCCCTATGAAGTTTACTTTACTGATGAAGGTTCAGAGATCAAAGTGTTTGCCAGTTGTCTCCACATTCTCAGGACGTGACTTTTGGGAAAGGCCATAATAAAACTATTTCCCTCACTATAAACACTGAATCTGGCTTTCTTTCTAACTACTTTACCATTAACCTCTGAGTATTCTCAGGTAGCTTAGGCCATTACTGTGATCTCACATGGGCAGCGTGCAGCCATTGACAATTTATTTTTATTTCTTTTTTTGAAGCCATTTTTTCTTATTTTAATTGTTATTCAAGTATAGTTTTATATCTTTTACTTCCATCCCAATCCACCCCCCCCCAGTGCTCCCCACCTTCCTCCCATTTCCACCCCCTTAGTTTTTGTCTATGTGTCCTTAATACTTTTTCCTATGATCCCCTCCCTTTTTCCCCTGAAATTCCTTCCCCTCTAGTTACTGTCATCCCATTTTCTATTTCAATGTGTTTGGTTATATTTTGCTTGCTTGTTTGTTTAGTTGTTTAGGTTCCTCTTAAATGTGAGATCATATGGTATTCGTCTTATACCGCTTGCCTTATTTCACTTAGCATAATGCTTTCCAGTTCCATCTATGCTGTTGCACAGGATAAGAGCTCCTTTCTTTCTCTCACATAGAATTCCATTGTGTATATGTACCATAGCTTTTTTATCCATTCATTGACTGATGGGCACCTAGGTTGTTTCCAACACTTGGCTATTGTAAATTGTGCTGCTATGAACATTGGGGTGCATAGGTTCCATTGGAATGGTGTGCCAGTGTCCTTGGGATATAATCCTAGCAGTGGAATTGCTGGGTCAAAAGGCAGTTCCATTTATAGTTTTCTGAGAAAATTCCATACTGTTTTCCATAGTGGTTGTACCAGTCTGCAGACCCACCATCAGTGAACTAGGGTCCCCTTTTCTCCACAACCTTTCCAACACTTGTTGTTTGTTGCTTTGTTTATGATGGCCATTCTGACTGCTGTAAAGTGGTATCTCATTGTGGTTTTAAATTTCTCTGATGGCTAGTGATATTGAGCATCTTTTCATTAGTCTTTGAATCCTCTGTATGTCCTCCTTGGAGAAATTTCTGTGAAGCCCTTGCCTATTTTTAAATTGGGTTGCTTGTCTTCTTGGAGTGGAGTCATGTAAGTTTTTTGTATATTTTGGAGATTAAATCTTTGTCTAAGGTATCATTGGCAAATATGTTTTCCCATATAGTTGGGTCTCTTTTTATTTTAATGCTGTTTTCTTTAGCTGTGCAGAGCATTTTATTTTAATGAGATCCCATTTTTTTATTCTTTCTTTTATATCCCTTGCCCTGGGAGACATATTAGTAAAAATGTTGCTGTGTGAGATATCTGAGATTGCCCTGCTTATGTTTTCCTCAAGTATTTTAATGGTGTCACAGCTTATATTTAAGTCTTTTATCCATCTTGAATTTATTTTAGTGTATGGTGTGAGTTGGTGCTCGAGTTTCATTTTTTTGCACGTAGCTGTCTAGTTCTCCCAACACCATTTGTTGAAGAGACTATTTTTACTGCATTTTATGGTGTTGCCCACTTTGTTGAATATTAACTGACTGTAGTGACTTGGGTTTATTTCTGGGCTCTCTGTTCTGTTCCATTGGTCTATGTGCCCATTTTTATGCCAGTACCAGGCTGTTTTGATTACAGTGGCCTTGTAATACAGTTAAGTAACAGGTATTGTGATCCCTCCTACATTGTTTTTCTTCCTCAAAATTGCAGCTGCTATTCGGGGTCGTTTATGGTTCCATATAAAGTTTTGAAGTGTTTGTTCTATGTCTGTGAAATATGCCATTGGTACTTTGATAGGTATTGCATTGAATCTGTATATTGCTTTGGGTAATATGGACATTTTGATGATGTTAATTCTTCCAATCCATGAACATCGTATATGTTTCCATTTGTTTGTGTCTTCCTTGATTTCAATCTTCAGTGTTGTGTAGTTTTCTGCATACAGGTCTTTTATCTCCTTGGTTAGGTTTATTCCTAGGTATTTTATTTTTCTCTTTGCTATATCGAATGGGATTTTTTTTTCTTGACATCTGCTTCTGCTGTTTCATTGTTGGTATACAAAAATGCTTCTGATTTCTGAATATTGACTTTGTATCCTGCTGTTTTGCCAAACTCATTTATTAGGTTGAGCAGCTTTTGGGTAGAGTCTATAGGATTTTCCATGTACACTATCATATCATCTGCAAACAGTGACAGTTTTGTTTCCTCTTTTCTGATTTGGATGCCTTTTATTTCCTTTTCTTGTCTGATTGCTGTGGCTATAACTTCCAAACCTATATTAAACAGAAGTAGTGAAAATGAACAACCTTGTCTTTTTCCTGATCATAGTGGAAAATATTTTAGTCTTTTTCCATTGAGTATAATTTTGGCTGTAGGTCTCTCATACATGGCCTTTATTATGTTGAGGAATGCTCCCTTTATTCCCACTTTGCTGAGTGTTTTTATCATAAATGGGTGCTGTACCTTGTCAAATGCTTTTTCCACATCTATTGATATGATTATGTAATTTTTGTCTTTTCTTTTGTTTATGTGATGTATTACATTTACTGATTTGCAAATGTTGAACCATCCTTGCATCCCTGGGATGAATCCCACTTTGTCATGGTGTATGATCTTTTTAAAGTATTGTTGGATGTATTTTGCAAATATTTTGTTGGGGATTTTAGCGTCTGTGTTCATCAGCGATATTGGCCTGAAGTTTTCTTTCTTTGTTGTGTCTTTATCTGGTTTTGGGATTAGGATGATGCTGGCTTCAATGAAGGAGTTTGGGAGTCTTCCATCACTTTGGACTTTTTGGAATAGTCTGTGAAGGATCCGGGTTAGTTCTTGCTTAAATTTTCTATAGAATTCTCCTGAGAACCCATCTGGCACAGGGCTTTTGTGTGTCGGGAGTTTTTTGGTGAGTGCTTCAATTTCATCTGCTGTTATTGGTCTGTTCAGGCTTTCTGCTTCTTCTTCATTGAGTTTTGGAAGATTATATTTTTTAGAAATTTGTTCATTTCACCTAGGTTTTCAAATTTCTTCGCATATAGTTCCTCATAGTAATTTCTTACAATCCCTTGTATTTCTGTGGTGTCAGTTTTAATCTCTCCTCTTTCATTTCTGATTGTGTTTATTTGGGTCCTCTCTCTTTTTTTTCTTGATGAGCCTTCTTAAAGGCTTGTCGATTTTGTTTATCTTTTCAAAAAAAACAGCTCCTGGATTCACTGATCCTTAGTATTGTGCTTTTAGTCTCTATGTAATTTAATTCTGCTCTGATCTTGGTTATTTCCTTCCTTCTACTAGCTCTGGGCTGTCTTTGCTGTTGTTCCTTGAGTTCTTGTAGGTGTAGGGTTAGGTTGTTTGTTTGAAATGTTTCTACCATTTTTAGGTAGGCCTGTATTTCTATGAACTTCCCTCTCAGGACTGCCTTTGCTGTGTCCCATAAATTTTGTGTTGTCGTAAGTTCATTTTCATTTCTTTCCAGAAACTTTTTGGTTTCTTCCCTAATTTCATTCTTGACCAATTCATTGTTTAATTGCATGCTATTCAATCTCCATGATTTTCAGTGTTTTGGGTTTTTTCCCTTGGGGTTGGTTTCTAATTTCAGTCCCTTGTGGTCAGAGGAAATGCTTGGTATGATTGCAATTTTCTTGTATTTGTTGAGGCTTGTTTTGTGTCCTATCATGTGGTCTATGTTTGAAAATTTTCTATGTGCATTTGAGTAGAATATGTATTTAGCTTCTTTTGGATGCAGGGCTCTATATACATCAGTTAAGTCCATTTCATCTAGGGCATTGTTCAGTACCACAATATCTTTGTTGATATTTTGTTTGGAAGATCTATCCATTTTTGAGAGTGGGGTGTAAAATTCCCCTACTCTAATTGTGTTGCTATCAATGTCTTTCTATAATTCTTCTAAGATTTTCTTTATGTATTTGGGTGCTCCTATGTTGGGTGGACATATATTTACAATGCTTATGTTTTCTTGGTGGAGTCTTCCCTTGAGTATTATGAAGTGACCTTCTGAGTGTTTCTTTATAGCCCTCTTTTTTAAGTCTATTTTATCTGATATGAGTATTACTACCCTGGCTTTTTTTTTTTTTCCTGTCCATTTGCTTGGAAAATTTTTTTCCAGCCCTTCACTTTCAATCTGTGTATGTCTTTTGTCCTCATGTGGGTCTCTTGTAGACAGTATATGTGTGGGTCATGCTTTCTTATCCATTCAGCTATTCTGTGTCTTTAGACTGGATCATTTAATTTATTTACATTTAAGGTTATTATGGATAGGTACTTATTCATTGCCATTTTTGTACCTATGTTCCTCTCTGTCTCTCTCTTTTCCTTTCTTTCTTTAAAGCAGTCTCTTTAGCATCTCCTGCAGCACTGGATTGGTGGATGCATATTCTTTTAGACTTCTTTTGTCTTGGGAGCTCTTTATTTGGCTTTCTATCTTCATTGTTAGCCTTGCTGGGTAAAGCAGCCTAGGTTGCAGGTCTCTGGTTCCCATTACTTGGAATATTTCTTGCCATTTTCTTCTGGCTTGGAGTGTTTCCATTGAGAGGTCAGCAGCTAACCTTATTGGGGCTCCCTTGTATGTTACTTCCTTCTTCTCCCTTGCTGTCCTTAAGATTATCTCTTTGTCTTGGAATTTTGCCATTTTCATTATGATATGTCTTAAAGTGGGCCTCTTTGGGTTCCTCTTGATTGGGACTCTCTGTGTTTCCTGGATTTGTGTGACTTTTTCTCTCATGAAATTAGGGAAGTTTTCCATCATTACTTTTTCAAATAGATTTTCTATCCCTTGCTCTTCTTCTTCTCCTTCTGGTATCCCTATTATACAGATATTATTATGTTTCATATTGTCTTGCATTTAGCTTAATCCCTGTTCATTATTTCTGAGCCTTTTTTTCCTTTTCCTGCTCATTCTGGGAGTTTTTTTCTACTTTGTCCTCTAACTCATTGATCCATTCTTCTGCTTCATCCATCCTGCTTTTGATTCCTTCCACTGTGTTCTTCAGTTCAGCCATTGTATTACTCATTTCCTCTTGGCCCTTGTTTATGCTTTCTATTTCCTTTTTCATGTTGGTATAGTTTGCTGTGAGCACAATGTAGTTCTCCTGTAGTTTCTGGTAGTTTATTGTCCTCTCACAGAACGTCCTGATAACCAGTTCTTTGAATTCAATATCTCATAGCTGACTTGCTTCCATTTTGTTTAGCACTGTTTCTGAGGCTTCCTTCTTTTATTTCATTTGGGGATTGTTTCTTTGTCTTCTCATTGCTTGTAAGACTCTTAAGACTCTTCTTGAAAGCTTCTGCTTCTTAAATGGATTTGTTCTAGTTCCCCGGGTTTATGGTGTGAACTGCTGTGGTAGAATGCCTGTGAGATCCAGTGGTGCAGTCTCCTTTGTGTATCCTGGTGTTCACCGCTTCCACCTACTCTTTTTTGTGGTCCATTGAAGGGGGAGGCAAAATGGTTTAAGACAGCAGGGGAGTATTTTATGAAATTTACAGTAGCAGCCAATATAAGAGATAGGAGATCTTTTGGCTATATGTAGCGTTAACCATGTTCCTCAACCCAACTGGCCACTTTTAACAAAGGATGGGAAAAAGATAAGACTCCTGTTGGGAAGGGAAGGGTTGTGAGTTGGATCTAGAAAGCAGTGAAGTTGTGGAAGGTCATATTCTTGGGTAAGGTGAGATTAAAGCGTAGTACATAGGTGTAGCATGTGAGAGAATAGTGTTAACCTCCCTAATAATAGAGTTCAGGAGACTGTGATGTGGGCTAGTATCAGGGGAGGGTGCTTTGAAGTATTTATACTTGTGTACAACAGCAGTTATTTACAATAATATTAGAGCGACATTCATATGCCAGAATGTATGTGATCTGAATAACGTGAACAGGGGTATAGGACTTTGAGTAGTGTGCTGATGGAACACAATTCACGTGAAGGACAGTAAATTAGCAATAAATTTAGAAGAGAGAACAGGGGAAACCTGTCAAATGGTACAATATACCCTGCCAAGCCAAGAAGACTATACAGAAAGAAGGGGGATAAAAAATACTATTGAGATAAAATATGTAGGAATAATTAAAAAGGAGAAAATAATAATAATCCAAATATGCAGCAACTTACAGTTTTCCTGCAATAGTCCAGTGAAATTTGTCTCCCTGTTTCAGGTGTTGGGATGCCCCCTGTTTGAGTCCACTTCAGGTCCTTTCACAGTTCCAAGTTTTTCTCTCCCTTGTGGGTATAAAAAAAAATAGCAGAAGAATTAAGAAAGGAGAGATAAAATTCAAAATAAAGTGTGCAGTACTAAATTAAGAAAGAAGGGAAGAGAGGAAAAAGCAATTAGAGAATAAAACAGTAATGAAAAATTTAAAAATAGTAATAACAAAAAGATTACTTAAAAAACAGCATTTAAAAGAAAAACAGAGAAAAAAACACTTCTTGTTTATTTCAAACTGGCAAAACCGGTTTTCTGGTCTTATTGGCTGCAGAAGGCTGGGGAGTGATTGGTGTGGGGTTTCTCTCTTCCTGATGGTTACTCAGCCTTTCTTGCAAGCACTGTCCCAGCAGCTAGTCTGACCCCTTTCCCCAATATCTTTGATATGGGAGTTCTGGTTTTCTTCAGAGCGCTTTTCCCCAGTGGTTATCACTAGATGCTGGGGTGTAGGTGTGCCCACTCAGCTAGGCTTCCTCCATCCAGTGAATTTGGGCCCAAACGCTTTTCTTTCCAGTGCTATGGTGATGGAGTCCCTGTGCTTTCACTTTAACCCTGGGGTCTCTGCCTGGCTGGGCTAGGAGTCAGCTTCGGGGCTGTCACAGCAGATTTCCCAGACCCTCTGTTTGATAAATTCCTCCTACTCAAGCCTGGCACCCCGAGTAGCCCGATTCTCCAGGCAGCCTGGGACTATCGGGGTCAGTGTGCGCCACAGCCTGGCTCTCTGCTCTCCTGAGCTAGCACCCTCAGACTTCGTGAGTAATCACAGCCCTGTGCATTTTGCCTGTTCCTCCCTATTCTCCTCTCCATGACCAGAACTCTGCTAGTGTTGCTCCAACCCTGGTCTGTCAGGGAGGGAGGGAGCAGGTGACCCAGCTCTCTCCCAAGGATTTTAGCAGGCCCTCCACTTTCAAACAGTCTGTGGTAGACTGAACGCTTGCTCTGGGTGCCGGGCCTGGGGCTACAAATGCACCCCGGTCCCTGCGCTAGTCCCCGGGACCTTACTGTCCTCAAATATCCTTCTTATCATTTGGTTTCTAGTGTTTCAGTGTCCGCTACAGCTTTGTGGACTCTTATCTTCACATATGCTGCAGTACTGTTGTCTGTCTGCTCTGTTCCTCCATGGATTAGCCAGTTTTTCATCCTGTGTGTAGGGGGAAGTAAAATCCACTCCCTCCTACTTGGTCGCCATCTTCCCTTTCTCCATTGACAATTTTTTTTCTATTGTTTTAGGGGAAAATATCAAGAGTAATGGATGATTTTCTGGTCAGAAGCAGTTATGTATTGGAATCCTAATGGATCTGTCAGTTGTGTACCCTCAGGTAATGGCTTGCAGAATAAGAATGGAGTGCTGGAGAATTAGCTACTCTACATTCTTATAATTCTGAGTTACTCAGTTGTCCTTTGATTTGTCTTAATGTTTAAGGTATCTGTAGTTTTCTCACTGTACCTGATAAGCATAAATTGAAAAAGATATGGTGGTGTTCCATTCTGTGGTGATGCCCAGGCAGGCCCCTAATGTTACCTGAGTACCAGACAACATCTTTACAAAGTTCCACACAGAAATTCATGAAGGAGAAGTTAGATACAAACTCTCTGTAGCCTTAGAGAGGTGGCATGTACACCAAAACAACAGTCAAAACTTGTCGGAGGTGACATTGTGCACAGAAAGTCTGATAGGCCAAATCTTAAGATCGGGGTTATCCCACATCCTAGACCCCAATCTATGCAATCCTTGGGACACTCCCAGTGTCTCTCACTAGATCTCACTCAGTCCCACTCCCAATGGAATCTGAGCATCCATTCTATCCACCACCAGCCACTAAGTGAAGGTGTTACAAAGTCAAAACTCACATATTTGTCATAATATTAGACAAAATGATATGCTGTTAAACTTCACAGCAAACCATAAGCATCTCACATTTGGCTAGTTTTCATGAAACTCACTTCCTAAGGTGTTTGTGTAGCAGTCAGCTCCATTGTCCTTTCAGTCTTTCTCAGACACTTAATACTATCACACTTGATAGCATTATTTATACACAAAATGCCAGATGTAACTAAGCTATTCCATTTTTTTTTTGCAACGTATCACATAACAAACCTAGACCCCTCAGGTCAGAATCTGTGACATGACTTATTTTCATGAATTCCCACAGGGGAGAACATTTTTCACAGGTTCACAATCAAACAATGCCATTAGACCGTGACTTGATTATATTCAGTTGCCACATCTGCAGTTCTACCAAAAATATCTAAATTGTCTCCTGATAGGAGACAATTAGTTTTCTTGTTTGGCAAAATGTAGTGCTATTTTGGTGGGTGTAAACAGCATACTTTTTACTTACAGTTGTGTAAACTTGAATCTTGAGATCAGGTTGTGGGCTGGGTTCTCTCCTGAGGATGCTTTCCTTTTCTTGCAGGTGAATGTGTTTAAGCTTCTTGTTCCCAGGTGTTTCATCTATGCTTCTCTGTGATCTGACCATTTGGTACAGGCTTCACTTTTATTGGATTAGGATCTTCTCAATTTAACTCATTTAACATTATTCCCCTAAAAATGATCTATCCAAATACAGGCACACTATGAGGTAAAAGGCCTTTAAACCTCAAATTGTGATATTGGACAACACATTTGAGCTCTTAACACATGCTCCTGCTTGACTAAAGAGATTTACAAAGAAATGAGGCTGCAGGTAGAAAGATATGTGTATGTAATATGTTCATGTGTTTCACAGCTACAGTCAAATTTGAACAAAACATTGTGCACCCATGACATTGCCACCAGTAATCTCTGATGGTGGTTGCTTTTTGAATCAACCCTCAGTTGAAATTTACAATTGTTTCAAACCAAATCTTCACAGTGTCAATTTGTCCTATGCTATCACAGTTGTCATTGATGTGCACTATATTTTACCAATATTTTGTGGCAGAGGTCAGGCATTTACCAGTGACATGGATTTTTTATCTTACACATAATGTGATCAGATACTGTCTCAGTGAATGAGCTGTATTTATTCTTTAAATCTCCAATTATTTGTCTTAACTAAATCTGAAATTTCTCCAATGAATGTATCAAACCTTGATTAAATAAAAGCAACAATCAGTGCCTTTTAAGAAATTAAGTGGATTCCATCATGTGTGTGTTTCCTGTACAATGTCTTTAAATTGATGAGGCATAAAATTCTCCAGAACCTGTCCCTTCATGGCAGGGGAGGGTAAGCCTCAGTAGCGCTGATGGAATGTGGTGTTGCCAGACTTTTGGTGGTTCTCAATGCTTCCCTGAAGGAACTTGAGAAACATTAGTCATGTTTAAGTCTTCGTTTCCCATCCTTGTATTTGGGTTATTTGTTGTGGAGTCACTGGGAAAATGCTGACTATACAGACTCTTCATACTTAGAAACAAGGGAGGTCTTCTGTTCCTAAGCTAAAAAAATGCCTTGAAAATAATGATTATATAATTCCTCCTGATCAATTATCTCCTGATAGCACATTTAAAGGTCAGAAATTGTTTCAGTTTGGGCACTGAGTCTTGATACATGTGTCCCTGAAGAACTCTGAGTTTCTGTAGGAGCTTCACATCGTCATTCTTTTAGTGGTTATTGGTGTTTGTTTGTTTGTTTACACTGTGTCTCTTTTTGTTTAACTAAATATGAAGGTGATATCTGATTGTCACCTTCAGGATCGTTTAGAATGCATACTACACAGGATTTTCATAATGTCCATGGTAGCAGCCTACCCCTGTGAAAACATTTTCAAAATAATGACTCCCTTCATTTGTCTGGTATTTAGTACCATACAACTTATCCTAGACCAGCATTTTACTAAGTGAGTACTGGCCACATCTTCGGTACCAAGTGACTCTTCCTAACATGAGGTTGTGTTCTGGGAATATCCTTTTTATCTCTGAGACTCAGTTTGCTTATATACAAAGTGGGTATTAGAAAGAAAACCTTGTATAATTTTGGTAGGATTAACTGGATCAGACATGGCAAGTGCTTACCTATTACCTGGTCTTGCAGTATATACTGCTGGACCTGCTGTGAGTTTATATCTAAATAAATTTTCACTCACCAATGAAAAGTTCTTTGTCTTCTTCCCCACTGGCTTGTGGACCTTGTGAATTTGAAAAAGAGATAGAATGCAGTTTTTAAGGAATTTGAGACAGTTTCCATCTGATCTTGATTTTTGTCTTTTCCATGGCTAGATTAAAGATCATTCAGGGCAGTAGATAATTATAATGCCCACTGAGATAACTGGTACTATTTTGGATGAGCTTCACTGATTCCACTCTATATGATACATCTGATGTGTTGTGACCTTTCAAGGACACACACTTTCATCAGATTCAGGAAGATGGAAGAATATTCACAGAGCCATTGAGATGTCTGACATGCCTTTATCTAAGAGAGGGTGTAGCATATGCTCTTCAAGCTGTGTGTTCCCCTGATTGTCACCTGTCCCCTTTGTGTGGCACCCTACAGTGATATCTAGTGTGGCCCACTGCATGTCTCTCATCACTCAGCATGTAACCCAGAGGGATCCTGTACATCCTTAAATACTACATTATAGACAAAGCCAATAAGGTGCCAACAGAATTATGCAACAGAGCTTCACACTATGCATGTGAGCCCACTCAGGGCTATGATAACAGTTTATCAGTTCCAGTCTCAAGGCTATGAGAACAATACTTTTCAGGCCCATTCTCAAGGTTATGGGAAACTGCTTCCCTTAGTTGCCCAGGGTGAGGAAACCATATTGTCTTTGTTTACTTCACAACTGGCCTGAGTTAAAACACAAGGAGTCTTAAGCATGCTTGACTTCAGTTGAAAAGTAGGTTATAAAGGCAGGAATGGAGTCAGTTCAACAGCAAAAAGTAGTGGGTGAATCTAGGATTATCTGTGAGGCAGGGAATGCTAGGGTGCTAACTTCTACTGGAAGGCAAGCAGATGTGGGTAAGAGAGAAGCAGCATTGACATCAGCTTAAAATGTAGAAGAGGTTGGTGAGGCTGGTATCAGTTCATGCTTAATTTGAATATGATGTAAGAGAGTATCCAGTTTTTGTTGATTGTGAATATTTTGTTTAGCCAGGATGAGCTGTTGAAAAGTCTGTCAACTCAGCAGTGTATATCTTCACCTTCCCTGCCATACATTACCTGTTCATGTAAGAGGGTTTAATCATGGGCACTCTATCCTGTTCCAATGATTCAAGTGTCTATTTTGTGCCAATACCTTTCTGATTTGATTATTTTAGCTTTATAGCATTGTTTGAAAATATGAAGAGTGTTATGTATAACTTTGTCCTTTGTTCTCTAAATGTATTTGCTTCTTTAAGATATTTGTTGTTCCAGATAAATTTTAAGATTTTCATTTCTGAGAAGACTGTGCTTAGTAATTTGATAGGATTTCAGTTGAACGGATTAATTGCTGTTGGAGATATCATAATTATAACTATTTGATCTTTGCAATATAAAGGAATATATTATCCTTCCATTTTTTTATGTTAATTTCATTTTTTTCTTCTTCAAAGTCCTATAATGTTGAGAGTACAGGTCTTTCACCTCTTTGTTGATGTCCATTCAGAGGCAGTTATTTCTTTTTCATGCAATTGTCAGTGGGATTATCTTCTTTACCTGTGTTGAGTATTGTATATCAATGTGTCAGATTTCTGTACATTTCATTTTTTCTTAATGAATCATTTCATTATTTCAATGAATTGTGTTGAATTCTTTAAGAAATTCTATATAGAGTATCATATTATCTGCAAATAGTGACACCCTTTTCATTTAGATGTGTTTTACTTATTTTCCCCTTTGATTAATAGTGTAATTATTCCAATGGTATTTCAAATAAAAGTAATGAAATGGGACATTATTCACTTGTTTTTGATTCAAGAGAACACTTTCCTGATTTCACAACTGAGTATATAGTTTGTCATGAGGTGGGCATATACACACTTTGTGAAGCTGAGATTGTTTCCTTCTAGAAGCCTTCTTTGAAATATTGTTATCAGTAATGCATATAGTATTCTATTTCTTTTTCTGTATCCCTTGAATATTCATATAATTTTTTGAAGTGGTGAATCACAACAATTGTGTCCTGGAGGTTAAGCCATTCCTGCATCACTGCTATAATTCAAACTTGATCAGGGTGTATACTCTTCTTACTCTATAGTTCAATTTGGTTTGGTACAATGTTGTTGAAAATGTGTGTGTACATTTACCAAGAATATTGGCCTGTAAGTGTCTCTCTCTCTCTCTCTTTCCTTGCAGTTTTTTTGCATTAGTTTGGTCATCGAAGTAATGCTGCCCTCATAAGATAACTTTGTAAGTGAACTTAGTAATTTATAAATTAATTGAGAAGTATATATACTATTTTCATATTTGTTAGAATTCCCCCATAAATTTCTCTTGGCCTGGGCTTTTCTTTTTGGGTGATTTAGGTACTGATTCAAGTGTATTGCTGGTAATTAGTTTGTTCAAATAATGTGATTTGCCACAATTTAGCCTTAAAGTAGTATGATTTAAGATTTTCCACTTTAGTAGATGGTTAAATTTGTTGTATATAATAATCGATGGTATTCTTTTAAGTTTCTTCGTGTATTTGTATTCTTTATTGTTGTTTCTTTTTTTTCTGGTATTATTTCTTTTTCTTCTCTCTTACAGCTTTATGGGACTTATTAGAGTCTTTTGAAATTTTTTGCCATTTCAAAGGAAGAGCCATTAGTTTTATTAATCTTTACATTTTTTCTCCACTTTATTATGGCACTGATGTATGTTTTATTTTTATTTCAACTTACTTTTTTGGTTAATTCTTTTTAATGTATTTAGAAATTCAAATGATTTTGTTGACATTTTTTTCTGCTCTCTTGTTAGATCTGTAAAGTTATAGTCTCCTCTTATAAGAGCTTTTCATTAATGCAGATTATCTTAAACCATGTTTGAATTTATATTTGTCTTGGCGTAGTTGTGGGGTTTATGTTTCTTATATTTTTTAAAGAAATTTTTATCTTTTTTTTTAGACTGGGGTAAGGGAGGGATAAAGAAAGGGAGAGAAATATCAGTGGCTGGTTGCCTTTCATGCACCCCCTTTTGGGGACCTGATCTGCAACCCAGGCAGGTGCCATGATTAGGAATTGAACCAGAAACACTTTGGTTCAAAGGCTGGCACTAAATCCACTGAGCCAAACCAGCCAGCTCTGTTTCTTTTAATGTTTTATTCCTTGAGTGTTTTGAAGTATGTTGATTAATTTCTACATGCATTGCTTGTTTTTGTTTTCTTTCCTATATTTTATCTCCAGTTTCTTATTATTGAGGTCATAAAATATGGGTAACAAAGCCCTGGATGCTTCAACTCAGAGGAATAAACACCAGTCTGCAAGTGAAAGGGTCACCAGTTTGATTCGCTGTCAGAGCACATGCCTGGAATGCAGGCCAGGTACGCGTTTGGGTCCGCAAGAGAGGCAACCACACACTGATGTTTCTCCCCTCAATTTCTACTTTTTTGCACTCTCTATAGAAAACAAATAAAATCTTTTTTATAAAGAAATATATATATAATTAATATAACTTTAAATGTTTAAATTTATTGACGGTTGTTTTTTCTCCTAGTAAAGGATCTTTTGTGAAAAATATTCTATGTGAAATAGAGGGAAAAATGTGTACCCTGCAGTTTTAATGCAATGGTCTATAAATATCTATCAAGGATACCTGTTTTGCAGTTAGTCTAATTTTATTTTTAATTTTCTAAAACACAGGATTTTAAAATAAGATTATTCTTTTTTATCCATCTCATATCACATTTAATACTCAAAGTAAATTTTGACATAAATATTTTGTTACCTCAGCATTATAGATGAGGAGGGTAAAAAGACTTTTAGCTACTTAAAATTCACCACACCATTAATAGCATTTTCAATTTTTCATCCAGGAACTGTCTGTTTCTCCAGCCATCCATATCTGGTAATAAATAATAGAGTACAGAGTTTAAAAAGATTCACAAGATGGATGGAAAAGAGAATTACTTGACTCTAGCAAGGGGTGTTCAGCAGTATTTGTGCTACTGACTCTGTGGGTCTGAAGTTCCCAGAGTCTAGCCACAGGTTGTCTATATGGCACAGGATGAAGATGATACAGTTGATCATGCAAAGGCATAAGAAAATGGCCAGCAGTTGAAGTGTAAAAACAAAAACAAAGACAAAAAAAGTGGTAACAAGTTTAGAAAGGGTTTGGACCAAGTCCTGGGTACTTCCAGTAGCGAGTGAGAAGTACCCTTCTCACCCATAATGCCATTTCATCCTCCCAAGGGCATGTACTATAAAAATGGGAGGCCCTTATTCTTCAGTCAAGGATCACTAAAATCTATTTTCTTGTGATCTTTCACTCAAATCCACATCTGGAAAATGCCTACAGATACAAACAATGCTAAGAAAACACCACATATGACATATGTGGAGAAAACATCAAGTGATGTCGACTTGCCTGCTCTCTGACCAAAACTGAAGATCAATCATTGTGTCTGCTTCCCCCCACCCCACTGAGTTGTGATAAGTGTTTCAGGGTGGGCCTGTCTGAATGAGGTATATAAGATACGGAGTTGAGGATGGTGGCGAGACAGGAGGGAGCAGATTCCACTTCCCCCTACACACAGCAGAAAAATCTAACCAATCTATGGAGAACACAGAGCAAACAGCCAACAGTACCCCCGCATATATGAAAATAAGACACCAAAAATTGTATGGACACTGAAAAACCAGATGATAAGGAGAGTGCTTCAGGACCATAAGGTCCTAGGGACTAGTGCAGAGACCAGGGCAGCTTCAGCCCCAGGCCCAGCAACTGCAGGGTCGGCCACAGGGTCCTTGGGAGAGAGCTCTTTCCCTGGCCAAACATAATCTGAGCAGCACCAGAAGAGACTTGGTTGTTGATGTCTCAAAGAGGGGAATAAGGACTAAGTAGCAAACACACAGAGGCTGTGATGGAGTCTGTGGAGGCTGGTTGGGGAGAGTTCATAGTTGTGCACTGTCAGCCCCTGACCCCGATAATCACCGGTCTGGCTGGAGACTTGGGCTGTGTGAAAGGCCAGGCCACTGTACCCAATGACAGGCTTGGGTAGGAGGAATTTCTCAAAAAGAAAAAGTGAAAAGAAAGACAGTGTTTGGGGAATTCTCCTGCAGCAGCCGCCCCAGCCTCCTACCCACCCAGCTGGGCAGTGATGCCAAGGTTGCTCAGCAGGTTTCCCAGAAGGGCTCTGCACATCCTCATATCACTGGGAAGGGTGCGTCCCTGAACTCCTGGGAACAAGGCAGACTGTCCAAGAGAGTGAATACACAACCCAGCGCACAGAAGTAACCCTGGGGAAAGTGCACTCTGAGGAAGGCCTGGATCCCACACCCATAGTGCCAGACTACCTCTGGGAAGAGTGCCTGACAGGCTGACTGAGAGCAGACCCTGAAGGGAGAAAAGCCATACCAATCACCCCACCCCTCAGCCCACTTCAGAAAGCAAGAACAGAAAAACCGGTTTGGCCAGTTTAAAAAAAAAAAGAGGGTTTTTTTAAAGCACTCTTTTATTTGTTAAATATTTCTTATTGTTTTATCTGTCAATACCTTTTTCCTCTGTTTCCTCCTTTCTTGTTTTATTCCTTCTTCCTTTCTTTCCAATTTTATCTGTTCTTCCTTCTTTCTCCTGCTTTTTATTTAAATACCCACAAGTGAGACAAAAGAAACTGGGAAATGTGAAAACACCAGAGTTGGACCCAAAGAGGGGGCATCCCAACAGTTGAGACAGTGAGAGTGTTACAGAAAAACGAACTCTCACACGATCTGGGGTGACAGAGTAAGCCTTTATTACACGCGTGGGCCCAGAGGAGACAGCTTCCAAATTCTGGGCACTGAGGAGGGGTCAGGTGGGTGGTTAAATACTTTTGCAACAAAGTGAGGAGGGGAGAGGTCTCATGATACAAGCAGGAATGTGGAAGCCAAGGCAGAAGCAGAGGGCGAAAATTGCCTGGGGCCGCGACAAAGAGATAGTAA
>PVKM010023739.1:0-20971 GCA_004027735.1 Carollia perspicillata | reverse complement strand
TTATGACAGCATGATCTGCATGATTGATAATCCCATCCAAAAAATGCAACAACAAAAACAGGAATGTAGTCAAATAAATTATGGTACACTTACTCTAATATTATATATCTGTGGAATGTTATATATCTGTTAAAAGATTGGAGATTCTTAAGGAAAAACATACATGTCATGTTTTAAAAGAAGAGTTATTATATGGACACCATAATGTTTTAAAAGGTTTGTAAGAAAAAAATGGAATAAAGTTAAAACATCCACAATAGTTTTTTAAAGTATCTGGGTCTTCCCTCCTAAATATTTTCCTTTTTTTCCCACATAAAATGGTATAATAGACTACATAGAAACTGGGGCAGCTGCCTGGCTCACAATGCACTTAGTTGCCCTGTCCTCTGGTTCTAGCTAAGTCAGGGTCAGAGACCTATGACCCAACCTCCCCAAATCAGATTATTTTTCCTGGGAGTCTGAACAGTGAGACAAGAGAAACCCAGAACCTGGATATCATGGAAGCTACAGACATGGAGCCCCATTCTGGCTCCTGCCTGTGGCTCAGTTTGTTCTTTGCTTCTTTAAATCTAGGAGCTATTCATCCAGTTATTTTTGTTGTGGCAGTTTAATTTGGCCAAAGTCTGTTTCTGCCATGCACAGTCTTAACAAATACAGTAATTATATTATTTTTATAATGGAAAAACATACTATGAAGATGTATCATTTAAACAACAAGTGTTGGCGAGGATGTGGAGAAAAGGGGACCCTCATGCACTGTTGGTGGGAATGCAGACTGGTGCAGCCACTGTAGAATGCAGTTTGGAGTTATCTCAAAAAATTAAAAATGGAACTGCCTTATAAATCAGTGAATCCACTTTTGGGAATATACCCAAAGAAACCCAAAACACTGGTTTTAAAGAATATATGCACCCCTATGTTCAATGCAGCGTTATTTACAATAACCAAGATTTGGAAGCAGCCCAGGTGCCCCTCAATGGACGAGTGGATAAAAAAGCTGTGGTACATTTACACAATGGAATACTACTCGCCCTTAAAAAAAGAATGAAATCTACCTTTTGCAACAGTATAGATGGACCTAGAGAGCATTGTGCTAAATGAAATAAGCCAGTCAGAGAAAGACAAATACTATATGATTTCACTCATATATGGAATCTAATGAACAAAATAAACAAAACAAACTCATAGAGAACAGACTGACAGCTACCACAGGGGAGGGGGGTTGCTAGGCTGGGTGAAAAGGGTGAAGGGATTAAGAAAAAACAAACTCATAGACACAGATAACAGTATACTGACTACTATAGGGAAGGGGCATGGGGGAGGTAGAAGAGGGTACAGGATGGATAAATGGTGATGGAAGGAGATTTGATTTGGGGAGATAAACACAATATACAGATGATATATTATAGAATTGTACACCTGAAACCTATATAATTTTATTAGTGAATTAGTAAATATTTTATTAGTGAATATAGTGAAAAAAGAAATGAAGTTGGAGAAAAATAATTTTATATGAATGGTTTCACAGGTAATGTTCTACTTAGTGTTAACATAGGGGGCAGAGGAAAGATAGAAGATAGTTTTGCTACATCAGGTGTTCCTAAGTCCCAGAGTTCTAGGGAGGGGTCATTGGGAAGCATGAGTCACCTAGAAAACTCACTGCCACTTGACACTAATGAAGCAGGGTGAATCTCCAGCATACAGCTGGCATGAGGGTACAATGTTCTGAGGAATGGGATTCATTAATTCATGCAAAAACTTTTTATAGAACACCACAATGTGCTCAACACAGAGAGCAAGACCCCTGAATTGCCTCTGTCTCAGCCAGCTGTAGATCCTTCATCTTTACTTGCAGAGCAGGGTGTCTAACCTGAGAGTTCACATGAGTCAAAGGAGTTGGCTGAGAACTGCTTTCCAAAAGAAAAATGATAGATTTCACTTAATGTTAAAACTACCCTGGCTGGTGTGGCTCAGTGGATTGAGCACCAGACTGCAAAGCAAAGGGTTGCTGGTTCAATTCCCAGTCAGGGCACATGCCTGGGTTGTGGGCCATGTCCCAGTGTGGGGGGTGGTGTGAGAGGCAACCACACATTGATGTTTCTCTCCCTTTCTTTCTCCCTCCCTTCCCGTCTCTCTAAAAATAAATAAATACATTCTTTTTAAAAACTATCAGTCTCAGAAGTAGGTATTTATATTTCAATAACTCATTAATATAAGAGATTAAGTTGTTTAGATTTCTTATTATGAAAAATTTCAAACATATATAAAAGTAGAAAGACAGTAAAATAAGCCCCATAAAAGGATCAGCCAGATTCTATACCAAAGAGAACATATTTTAAAACTCACCCAGTGCTCCACAAGGTATGGGTAAATCACTAGTGGAAGGTTTTTCAACTACTTCAGGGACAGCACTTCTGTTTGGCTGATAATTCCCCCTTGCTCTTGCTTCTGAGATAGCTGCCTGCTGCAATAACTGGGAAGTACCTTCACCACCATCAGCATCCCTATTATTGTTCAAATTTGCAGATGCTGGTATATTGGGGTTGGTCGCGACAACAATTTCCTGGTGAAACACAAAATTGCATCTATAAACAAAGCCCCATAGTGAGAAAGTATGGACATGCTCCATCATCTGTACCTAGGCCCCCTAGGCTGGTAGGGAAGCAACTGTCTCTAATAAGACAAGCTAAAACCCAAAGATATTTTGCACTATAACCAAAAACTATAGGTGTCGATTATTCCTCAAGCTGCCATGACTGTTGCCTCTTGGGGACTTGGTAGCTCTAGATAATGAACTGAATGATAATTGCTGGCAGAAAATAAACATTTCATGAATAAATGAATAAATGAGTTTCTTGAAGATCACAACTTTTGTTTGTTTTTAAATGTTTTTGTTTGTTTTCTCTTTCCCCAATGGCTTTCCACTTTGGCTACACAAATGAAAAGTTGAATTACCCTAAAGATCTTTAAAAAATAAAAGAAAGCTCTCCTTACCTTCACTCTGAGCAAACTCAATCAGAACCTCTGGCGCAGGAAGTGAGGGGGCTCAGGAGTTAATATCTTTTTTAAAAAGTATCTCATGTGAATCTATTATGTACCCAGAGCTGACCACGACTACTGTAGGTCAGGGCTTCTCAAACTCTAATGTGAACACAAATCAGTCAGGGTTATTGCTAAAATGCAAATTCTGTGTCAGTGAGTCTGGTGGAGAACTCAAGACTGAATTTCTCACAAGCTTTCCGGTGTTGCTCCTGCTGGTCCCTGGACCCACTTTTAGTGGCAAGGACCTATCTTACTCCTAGCCAAGTACACAGCAGGCAATTGGCAGATGCTGCTTCTCTTTTGATATCTAAGCAAATGTGAAAATTACCACTTTCCAGGCAGTATCTTCATTTTACATTCAAATGTTTAGGGTATAGTTTTTGTAGGCTATAAAAGGGAATGTGAAAAATAAGCAAATTTGGTTACAGATGGTGCTTGAGCTATCACTGAATTCAAGTCATTCACCACAAAAACATAAGCTCAGCTACAAATATTCATGGCAAATAGTTTCCATAAGGTTACTCTAGAGACACAGGAGTGACTAGACATAGTAAGAATAAAATAGGGTTTTTAGAGAGGTGGATGGAAATTAGGAATTGTCATTAAGTTCATCAGGAGAAGGCAATAGATATGATATGTTTCCCTACTGGCCCATTC
Organism: Carollia perspicillata; assembly: GCA_004027735.1. Classification (NCBI taxonomy): domain Eukaryota; kingdom Metazoa; phylum Chordata; class Mammalia; order Chiroptera; family Phyllostomidae; genus Carollia; species Carollia perspicillata. Next base: position 17,272 of record PVKM010023739.1, on the reverse strand, counting down.
ATGTTAAAAAGTCTCTAATATATTTTGAATATAGAATGGATGAAAGGGAAGCCACATTCCTGTTTACCATGTAACCATACAGCATATGGTTACAAAACATCTGTGATAGCTTAACCTCATGACATGCACTATTCTCACTAGGTTCTGCCATTACTGAAGGTGAAGAAGTAATAGTGCTTTCCTTTTCTCCTGTGCAATCCTTAACTATCACTAGCACAGCTAAGCAGTACCACGTGCTGCTCAGTGGGATACTGAAAAATATTTGTCAACTATCTTCATAGCTGAAACTTTTTATAGTATAGCCTTTAGGTTCAAATATACTAATTATAATCTTATATTTGATATATTTTTATATTTGGGATATTTTTATGGAGCATAAATAGCAAAGAGTGAAAAAAAAAAACAGGCAGTATGCTTTTCAGAGAACATATCCTTCCCCTAAATTAAATAAACAAGATTTTGACCACATGCCTGAAATCCTGTGTGTTGGTACTTTCCATCATGGAGTTGTATACAGTATGCATTTGTACAGCAGTGACCATATTTAGATGAAAAATAACTTACTGGTGTCCCTCTGATTGTAGATGCTAAATAGCGGATCAGAGCTCTGATATAGTTAAGACAGGTTCTCCACTCTTTTCCATTTTCACACAAATCACGGTTGGGAAAAACTGTTGCCAGAAACTCTGCAAGTAGCAGAAAGCATTCATGAAAATTAGGAAAAAAGTTAACAAAGAAACTGACAAGAAAATTTTTATTTAAAATACTGAAATCTTCTATTTTTAATTGTCTTTCTTTTTTCTAACTCTTTCTGACTGGTTAGAAATTCTACCCGAAAAAGATGCTTTTCTGAATATCTCATTTCTTCTAATGTGAGATTCCTAAAACACTGACCAATGGAGCCAGTAATGAGGTTTTGGTACTTAAAACAAGTATGTAAAAAAGTAAACTATTTCAGAGTGCTAATGCCATTTAATGACTCTATGATTAAGTTAGAACTAAAAATAAAAGGAACCTACAAAGAGAAAATATTATTGCAAATATTATTATACCATGGTTTATTTGTGCACATTATATGTCTATCTTCCCTATAAGCTATTCTCTCTGCCTAGAATACTGCTCCTATTTTCTTTACCTAGGTAAAGAATCCTCCCAAATTCAGCTCAGATGCCTTGCCCTTAAGTAAGCCTTCCCTGACGCCCTCAAAGTAGTTACTCTGCTCTCAGAGCTTCCACAGCGTTACCACATTAGATTGGAATTGATTGTTTCCCTCAACTTACTCTTTTCCAAACTGTGAACTCCTTGCAGGCAGAAATACTTATCCTTATATCCTCAGTGCCTATGAGTTCTAGGACCCTCATACACATTTCTGGAAGGTGGGAGGCTAAAGTGGATTAATCATGAGATTCTACTTCTGTGTTGCCAGTTTCTAGCACTGAAATGTGTTTTATTTTCCCATATTTATTTTGTTGGCCTTTTCTTTGTTTTTTAGTACCAAGATTCAGCAGTGAAGAACTGTCTTAGTGCTAACCATAGGAACTATAATTAATAAAGCCTATCTTATCCCACCATCTATTGACAAGTTTTATTCTTTAGAAGTTGTTACCCATTACATACTATTAAATTGTATAATCTGGCTCAGACAGGTGAAAAAATGAACAGTTCTAAGATTTACCAATACTTCATCATTATTTCTTCAACTACTAATAACCTCCATCAAATGACCAAATAATAAAACAAGATTCTATAATGCCTTTACATACCTCTTATCGCAGCCAACTTGTTTGGGTCTAGGGGTCGGCGGTTTCTAACATTTGGTAGACATGGACTGAGACCTACTGAGCTGCAAACCAGGACTTCCTTGGAGAACAAAACACGAGCCAAGTAGCGGGCTGCATGCTTAGGTTCAGGCTTCCTTTGTGCGTTCATCAAATGCATCTTAAGAATTGTGACATTTCTTTCTGGATTACCAAGATATCCTTTAAAAATATAGGGAACAAGCAAAATCCTTGTTTTTTTAGGCAAGGCTACCATAAAAGTGCCCAAGAAACTTAACCTAATTGATTTCTACTTCACAAATTTCTACTTGGGTGAATTTTTTCCCTATACTTACCTGTTATTTTCCTTAAATGAGCTATTCGATGCTATCTGTATATTTCTTAGCATTTTTCATCTTTTATAATAAAGTCTTGAGTTTGTTATACTTGAACTAATCTGTTGTCTTCAATAAATTTAATTCTTAGGCCACAGGTGCACATGTAAACATGTTGCTCTGAGATTTCATTGCTCCCTTTGATACTCTTAAAGTAGACTCCGAGCTATATTACCGAGTAAGTATATGTTTCCTGAAGATGATTTGGAAAGTAGGGGTGAGTATAACTAAGAAAATTTAAAAACAGCTAGCATATCTACTATATAAAAGGCACTGTGCTAGATATTTTTCATCTATAAGCTCAGTTTCATCATCCTAACAACTTAATACCACTTAGTATATGAGGAAATTAAGGCCTAGAGAACTTAAGTTATTTGAACAAGATCACACTGCTGGGTATAGAGCCAGTTTTCTTTTTATCCTAGGCCAAGGATATGCTTATTGACTCTACAGAGAGGGAAAGGAAGGGAAAGAGAGAGAAAAACATCCATGTGAGAAACATCAATTGGTTGCCTCTCTACATTGCCCATGCCAGGCACTGAACCCACAACCTAGGTATGTACCCTGACTGGGAATTGAACCTGCAAGTTTTTGGTTTATGGGTCAACACTCCAACCAACTGAGCCACACCAGCCAAGACTATAAGAGCCAGTTTTAATATCTAAGTCTGTCTGTCTATAAGACAGGTACTCTGAACCATTAATCTTCTGCTAATGTCTTCTATTATTTTTCTACTCCTTTTTAAAACGGAGAATTGAAATCATACTTTATATGATTGAATCCTAGTTTGAATCCTGATTTTTCTGTTAATACTATATGTTGAGCATTTTTCCATTTTCTTTTGTTTTTTATTTCCAACTCTGCATCCCTTATCATCATGATTTTCCTGATAGGTGACATTTATGTTGTACTTACACTCTGGGAATTGTGTCAGGAGCTTTAAATGAATTATCCTATATGATCCTCCCAATTCTATGAACTAGGTACTATAATTTCTGTCACTTCACAGATAAAGAAACTAATATTTAGGTCATAGAAGCGGCTGAAGAAACAGATAAAGAAACTAATATTTAGGTCATGGGTCGGGATTTGAACCTAGGCAGTCTGACTCAGAAGCCCATGTTTTACTGCTTCACATACCATGAATATACCAGCAGTTACTTAACTAATTCTTTATGGTTGCTTATTTGTCTGTTTCTAATTTTTCATGATTTTATAAAGCACATTCTTATATCAAAATTTTAATACAAATCTTTAAGTTACTTGTTTGGACAGAAGTGATATTACTGAGTCAACTGGCATAAATAATTTTATGGATTTTTATACAAATTACCCTTCAGAAAGTTTCACCAATTTATACATCTAACAATAGCATATCATAGTGCCCATTTATTACAAAAAGCACAATTTTAAAAGTTTCTTCTAAGTTTGGGTAAAAAAGTAATTTAAAAGAAAAGGATCGCTAGGGTAGGAATCACCAAACTGCAATCCACAGGCCAATCCCACCACCAGTTTTTATAAAAGTCATATTAGCACACAGCCATGCCCATTAATTTACCTACATCTGTGGCTGTTTTTATGCTATAGCCACAGAGTTGAACACTTATTAAACAGATGCCAGATGACCCACAAAGCCTAAAATAGTTACTATCTAGCCCTTTACAGAAAAAGTTTTCTGAGCCCTGTGCTAAGATATTAATAAGAAATCAGCTATTTAGAAATAGATACACAAACTATAAAATATTAAGGAGGCTTGCCTTTGGAGGTCAGAAAACATGGGGTCCCTTCATCTCTGCCACTGTGGCTTGGCAGGCAATACAGAAGACTACTAAGGAACACAAGTTTTAAAGTCAGAGAAAACTGGTTTGGAGTTCCAGAACTGCCACTCACCAGCTCTATGACTTTAGAAATGAGGGTAATAAAATCACCTACATCATGGGGACTATTAATAAAGAAAAGGCATATCAGTTGATTAGCACAGTGCCTTGCACATAATGTACACTCAATAAAAGTTAGTCATCATTATATCACCTAGAAACAGCAGTCAAAATAGAAAATGAAAAAAAGCTTCCATTAGCTTATATCAAGAATGTTGAAGAACATAGATTAAATACTACTATTTGTAATATGTGTCATTTCAAACTCACCAATATGTAAAGAGATGGAGTCAGGTGAAAAGGAAGAACCATGGCTATTGTCATTTTTCAATACAGTTGGGCAAATCATTGTTCCATTGTTATTTCCCACGCCATCTGCTTTTACCAACACACCCAAAGGCAAAAGTGCTGAAAGAAAAGAACTCTCAACTGTAAATGTTATATCTAGCAAACTATTCTTCAGGTATGAAGGGGAAATAACACATTCTTAGACAAAAGAAAACAAAATGTGTTTGTCCCTGGCAGACCTACTCTTAAAGAATGGGTAAAGAAGGATCTTCAAACAGAATGGTAATGATGACAGAAGGAAGCTTAGAGCATCGTGAAGGGAAAAAGAACAGTATAAAGAGAAATATGCATGTAGAGAAACTCAATCATTTATACACTGATGGTGAGAACAGCCACACTAGAAAACAGTTTGGCAGTTTCTTATAAAACTAAACCTGCATTTACCACATGGCACAGCAATTCTCTCTCGGGCATTTATCTCAAAGAAATGAAAGCTCATAGTGACACAAAAACCTGAGTGTCATGCTAATACATGAGTATTCTTAGCACCTTTATTCCTGAGTCAAAACCTATAAACAACCTAGATGTCCTTCAACAGGTGAATAGTTAAATAAACTGTGGTAAATATGATACCACAGAATATTATTCAACAATAAAAAGGAATAAAGAACAGAAAGAGCAGAAATATGGGTAAATATGATACTATCATGAATTTTATAAGTCATATGTGATAGCTAAAACAAAAATGAAAACACCATCTGACACCCTAAACAGTAATAAATAAAAGTGAGGGTGGCAAAGGACCATGAGTAGAATTAAAGTTTCATCATTTAATGCTAAGTGGTAAAATTCTGATAGCAGTAGAGGTATATAGTAACATCCACAGTGACTAGCAGGAAAACTGTACAAAGCAATACAATCAATAACATAAATAAATCAAGATGGAATACTAGAAAATGTTCAGATAACCCACAGGAAGGCAAGAAAGAGAAAGAGAAGAATGACAAACATGGAAAACAAACTTAAAAATAATAAAATGACAGACTTAAGCCCCAGGATATCAGTGATGTACCTTAAATGTAAATGATCTAACTATATCAATTAAATGGTGACAATTGATAAAATAGATAAAAAACAAGACCCAACTATATGCTGTTTACAGGAAACTCTATAAATTCAATATATAAGTAGATTGAAAGTAAAAGGAGAGAAAAATATATACTATGCAAATGTTAATTTTAAAAAAGCAGAGTAGCTATACTGATATCAGATAAAGTAGACTTCAGAGCAAAGAAAGTTACTAAAGACAAAAAAGGATGAATGGATAAACTCCCAGGAAGACATAATAATCCTCAACATACCTAACAAAAGTGTCTCAAAACACATGAAACAAAGACAGGAAGAGCTGAAAAGAGAAATAATCAAATCCATAATTACAGTGGAGAACCTCAACAACCGCCTCTCAGCAACCAATGGAAAAACCAGATCAAAAAATCAGTAAGGATATAGAAGACCTGAAGAACACAATCAACCAACAAGACCCTCATCATAGCACATCCCACCTAACAAAAGCAAAATACATTTTTTTGAAAGCCCATGGATCATTCACCAAGATAGACTACATCCAGTGCCAGAGAAAAAATCTCAACAAACTTGAAAGAAACAAAATCATATAGAGTATATTTTATGACCATAATGGAATCAAACTACAAATCAATAATAGAAACACAAGAGAAAATCTTCAAACGCTTGAAAATTTAAAAACACACTTCTAAATAATACATATGTCAAAGAGAAAGTTTCCAGGCAATAAAAGCCATTAAGATTTAATGATTTCACCAATCTGCATTCCTACCAACAATGCAAAATTAAAAATGGATCTACCTTTTGACCCAGTGACCCCACTTCTAGAAATATATCTGAAGAAACCCAAAATGCTAATTCAAAAGAACATAAGCACCCCTTTGTTCACTGCAGCCTTATTTACAATTGTCAAGATATGGAAGCAACCCAAGTGTCCATCAGCAGATGAGTGGATAAAACAACTATGGGATATACACACAATGGAATATGACTTGTCCATAAAAAAGAAAATTTTACCCTTTCTGACAGGATGGATGGACCTGGAGAACATTATGCTAAGTGAAATAATACAGTCAGAGAAAGACAAGTACCATATGATCTCACTTATATGTGGAATCTAATGAAGAAACTGATCTAACAAGCAAAATAGAGACAGACTCATAGATGGAGAGCAGTATGACAGTTAAGGGCAGTTGGGGGGTTAGGGGATAGAGGGATTGAGCAAAAAAGAAAAAGGACCCATGGACATGGACAACAGTGTGGTGACTGCCAGGGGGAGAAGGTATAAGGGAACTAAATGGTAATGGAAAAAAATTATAAGATTTTTTTTAAACTAAAAAAATACTTAATGACAATACAACACATCAAAATATATAGGATGCAACTAAAGCAATACTGAAAGTGAAACTTATAGCACTAAATACTTACATTAGAAAAGAGAGGTCTCAAATCTATAATCTAAGTTCCTAAACCAAAAACTAAGAAGAGTAAAATAAACCCCCAAATAAGTAAAAGGATAAAACAATAAAGAGCAGAAATCAATAAAACAGAAAATATGAAAACAATGGGAAGTCAATGAAGAAAAAAAGGGATGTCCCAGAAAAGATTAATAAAGCAAATAAACCTCTAGAAAGACATACGAATAAAAAGAGATAATACAAATCATGAAACAGGATATCACTAAAGATTCAGCAGCCATTAAAAGAATAATAGAGAATACTACAAACCAGTTTACATGCATAAACTTAATACCTTGAAAAAAATTAACAATTCCTCCAGAATTACAAATGTCAAAACTCAACCAATGGACTTCCAGCCAAGATGGAGGCATAGGTGTACATACTGTGCTTCCTTGCATAACCAAAATAAAAACAACAACAATTTAGAAACAAAAAACAACCAGTACCAACAGAAAATTGAACTGTATGGAAGTCTGACAACCAAGGAGTTAAAGTAGACATATTCATCCTGACCGGAAAGAGGGGCAGAGTGGAGCACCTGGGTGGAGAGGAGTCACGGCAAAGCAGTGGCTGGCAGACCCCAGGTGTGCAAGGCAGCAGCTGGCAGACCCAGCAAGGTGGTGGATTGTGGAGGGGCGTGGTGCGCAAGGCAGCTGGAGAACCAGGTGGTCCCACATTTACGTGCAGATAAATCAGGCAAAACTGGGTAGCGGGACAGACCGCGCAACCCAGGGTCCCAGCGTGGGGAAATAAAGCCTCAAAACACCAACTGAAAACACCTGTTGGGGTTCAGGTGCCAGGAGAAACTCCCAGCCTCACGGGAGAATCTGTTGGAGAGACCCACAGGGCCCTAGAATGCACACAAACCCACCTGCATGGGAATCAGCACCAGAAGGGCCCAGTTTGCTTGGGGGAAGTGACAGAAATGACTGAAATCTGGCAGAGAGCAGAGCAAGCACCATTGTTCCCTCTCAGACCCCTCCCCCACATACAGCATCACAACACAGCTACGTGGATTACCCTGCCCCAGTGAACACCTAAGGCTCCGCCCTTCACTATTTAATAGGTGTGTCAAGACAAAAAAAATGGCCCAAATGAAAGAACAGATCAAAGCTCCAGAAAAAATACAACTAAGTGACGAACAGATAGCCAAACTATAAGATGCACAGTTCAAAACACTGATAATCAGGATGCTCACAGAATTGGTTGAATTTGGTCACAAATTAAATGAAAAAATGAAGGCTACGCTAAGTGAAATAAAGGAAAATGCACAGAGAACTGATGGTGATGGGAAGGAAACTGGAACTCAAATCAATGGAGCGGACCAGAAGGAAGAAAGAAACAACCAAACAGAAAAGAATGAAGAAACAAGAATTCACAAAAATGAGGAGATATTTAGGAAACTCCAATCCAGGACACGTTTAAATGTTTCAATATCTGAATTATAGGGATACCAGAAGGAGAAGAGGAAGAGCAACAAGTGGAAAAATTATTTGAACAAATTATAAAGGAGAACTTCAATCTGGCAAAGGAAATAGACTTCCAGGAAGTCCAGGAAGCTCAGAGAGTCCCAAAGAAGTTGGACCCAAAGAGGAACACACCAAGGCACATCCTAATTACCTTAGCCAAGATTAAAGATAAGGAGAGAATCTTAAAAGCAGCAAGACAAAAGGAGAGAGTTACCTACAAAGGAGTTCCCATCAGACTGTCAGCTGATTTCTCAAAAGAGACCTTACAGGGAAGAGGCTGGAAAGAAGTATTCCAAGTGATGAAAGGCAAAGATGTACATACAAGATTGCTCTATCCAGCAAAGCTTTCATTTAGAATGGAAGGGCAGATAAAGTGCTTCTCAGATAAGGTCAAGTTAAAGGAGTTCATCATCACCAAGCCTTTATTCTATGAAATGTTAAAGGGACTTATCTAAGAAAAAGAAGATAAAAAGCATGTACAGTAATATGACATCAAGCTCACAATTATTAACAACCACACCTAAAACAAAAACAAACTAAGCAAACAACTAGAACAGGAACAGAACCACAGAAATGGAGATGACATGGAGGGTTAGCAACAGGGGAGTGGGAGGAGGAGAGAGGGGGAAAAGGTACAGAGAATAAGTGGCATAGACAGTAGGTAGAAAATAGACAGGGGAAGGGTAAGAATAGTATGGAAAATGTACAAGCTAAAGAACTTATAAGTATGACACATGGACATGAATTAAAGGGGGGAACATGGGTGGGAGAGGGTGTGCAGGGTGGAGGGGAGTGAAGGGGGAAAATGGGACAACTGTAATAGCATAATCAATAAAATATATTTTTTAAAAACTCAACCAAGATGACATAGATAATCTAAATAGTCCTATAATCATCAAAGAAATTGAGTTTGCAATTATGAAGCTCCAAAAAAGGAATACATAAGCCGAGATGATTTTACTGGAGATTTTTAGCAAACATTTAAAAAACTAACATTAATTTTTCATATACCCTTACATAAAAATAGGAGGAAACTTTTCCTAATTTTATGAGGCTAATATGCCCTAATACTAAAACCAGACAGCAATAATACAAGTAAAAGAAAAACACAGAACCAATATCTTTCATGAACTTGGACACAGAAGTTCTTAATCAAATATTTGTAAAACAAATTGAATAATGTATCTATTATAATATTAATTATTTACACCAATTCATGATAAAAACTCTCAGCAAGTTAGGAATAGAGGGAAACTACTTCAAGTTAATGCAAATTATCTATCAAAAACCTAAGGATAATATCATACTAAATAACGCAAGACTAAATGCTTTCCCCCTAAGATAAGAAACAAGGCAAGGATGTACATTTTTACCACTCTTATTCAACAAAATACTGGAATTTCTAGCCTCTGCAATAATGTAAGAAAAATGAATAAAAGGAATAAAAGGTATATAGGTTGGAAAGGAAGAAATAAAATAGTCCCCATTTGCACGTGGCATAATACAAGAAATGTGGCTATGTAGAAAATCAAGAAATTGAAAACTTATTTGAAAAAAAAAATGAAGGAGCATTTCCCCCATCTGGCAAAGGAAGTAGACTTCCATGAAGTCCAAGAAGCCCAGAGAGTCCCCAAAAAGTTGGACCTAAGGAAACACACACCAAGGCACATCATAATTACATTACCCAAGATAAAAGATAAGGAGAGAATCCTAAAAGCAGCAAGAGAAAAGGCAACAGTTACCTACAGAGGAGTTCCCATAAGACTGTCTGCTGATTTCTCAAAAGAAACCTTGCAGGCAAGAAGGGGCTGGAAAGAAGTATTCACAGTCATGAAAGGCAAGGACCTACATCCAAGATGACTCTATCCAGCAAAACTATGATTTAGAATGGGAGGATAGATAAAGCGCTTCCCAGATAAGGTTAAGTTAAAGGAGTTCATCATCAAGCCCTTACTGTATGAAATGTTAAAGGGACTTATCTAAGACAAAGAAGATCAAAACTATGAACAGTAAAATGACAACAAACTCACAACTATCAACAACTGAACCTTAAAAACAAACAAACAAACTAAGCAAACAACTGGAACAGGAACAGAATCACAGAAATGGAGATCACATGGAGGGTTATCAGTGGGGAGGGGCAGGAGAAGAATGGGGAAAAAAGGTACAGGGAATAAGAAGTCTAATTGGTAGGCACAAAATAGATAGGGAGAGGTTAAGAATAGTATAGGAAATGGAGAAGCCAAGGAACTTACATGTATAACCCATGGACATGAACTAAGGGAGAGGAATGCTGGAAGGTGGCGGGGTGCAGGACAGAGGAGGGATAAAGGGGAGAAAAAAAATGGGACAACTGTAATAGCATAGTCAATGAAATATACTTAAAAGAAGAAAATCCCAAAGAATTACCACAAATGGCTTCTAAAACTTAGCTCAGCAAGGTCATAGGATATAAGATCAACATTCAAAATTCAAGTTCATTTCTATATACTAACAATGAACATGTATAAACAAAAATTTAAAATGTAATACCATTTAAAACACCTCCAAAGAAAGTGAAATACTTAGCATAATGTTCTGTGGATTGCACAATATCAATGTGAAAACCTAGTTGTGATATTTTAGTATAGTTTTGCAAAATATTATTATTGGCAAAAACTAGGTAAAGGTTATACAAGACCTGTCTGTATTATTTCTTGCACTTACATGTGATTCTGAAATATCTCAAAGTGAAAAGTTTAATTTTTACAAAACTATCACTAACATATTAAGAATATCAATAAAAGTAGATTAAAAAGTGCTACTTATATGTATTATTTCAAGCTTACCATAACCAGGAGTGACGACGAAAGATTTTGTATCAGTAGCTTGTATACTGCCGTTTTCCACTGTCGAAGTTGGGCAAATCGCTGTCTCAGACCTCACTTCTGTGTGGGAGTCTGTTTGAACAACATTTTGTTAAGCAAACATTTTAAAGTGCTGAAAGACAAGAGAGTCTCAACAGTAATTTTTATATCAGGAAAAACTATCTTTCAGGAATGAAGGAGAAATAAAGACATCTGTAGATAAACGAAAACTTAAAAAAATGTCACTGGCTGATGTATCCTTAAAATGGCTAAAGTAAAATCTTCAAATCAAAAAGATATGAATGAAGGAATCTTGGAGCATGAGAAATAGAAAAAAAATGGAAAGAGCAGAGAAACTTGATTACTAAAACCTGGTTGGTGGGAATGTAAAACAGTACAGCTACACTGGAAGACAGACAATATTTTACAAAACTCTACTTACCATTACCATAGGACCCAGCCACTGTGCTCTTGGGCATTATCCCAGAGAAATGAAAAACTGATGTTCACACAAAAACCTGTACACAAGTATCCATAGCAGCTTTACTCCTGATAGCCAAACTGGAAACAACCCAGATGTCCTTCAACCAGTGAACAGACAAACAAACTATAATACAGCCATACCATGGAATAGTACTCAGCAATAAAAAAAAGAACCACTGATATTCACAGCAATTTAGATGAATCTCCAGGAAATTATGTTGAATGAAAAAAAGGCAAGTCCAAAGGCTTACATACTATGTGTGTTTATTTATATAAACCTCTTGAAATGACAAAATTATAAGGAAGGAAAGCAGATTAGTGGTTGCCAAGGGCAAGGGCAGGGTAGGGTATAGGTTGGAGGGGGGAGGGTGGAAGGTAAGTGGGCAATAGGTGAGATCCATGTGGTGATGGAAATATTCTGAATAGGGACTCTAATGGAGGATATGGAAAGCTACTCATGTCATGAAAATTATATAAAACTGAATATACTTACATGCACAAACATAAACACACATAAAATACAAATTAAGAACATCTCAATAAAATCTGTGAACTCCATCAATGTCTCTATCATGGTTGCGATATTTTACTGTAGTTTAACAAGATGTTATCAGAGGGGGAAACTGGGTAAGGTGTACACAAGATCTCTCTGTACTGTTTTTTATTATTTATTTATTTGTTTATTTTTAGAGAGAGGGGAAGGGAAGGAGAAAGAGAGGGAGAGAGTGTGGTTGCCTCTCACTCACCCCCTACTGGGGACCTGGCCTGCAACCCAGGCATGTGCCCTGACTGGGAATCAAACTGGCAACACTTTGGTTCACAGGAGGGCATTCAACCAACTGAGCCACACCAGCCAGGGCTCTGTATTGTTTATTACAACTACATGTGCAGCTAAATTTTTCTCAAAATAAAACTATTAATTTTAAATTAATTACTTTTCATTAGTTTTTAATTAGTAAATGCTACCACTAGTTCACATTAAGTATGTTAATAAATCTAAATTAAACAGTGCTATTTGTAATATGTATCATTCCAAACTCACCAACATTACAACGCATGATGACACGTGGACTATCTTGATCATTGTTATTTCCCAATACTGGTGCATTACTCATCACCTGAATGTTCTCTCTCTGGTTGGTTTCTGCTTTGACCATTTCTATAAGAAGAACATTTTTCAAATGCTGTAAGGAAAGACTCTCAACCTCATATTCTATATCCAATGAAACTGTCCTTCAGTAGTGAAGCAAAAATAAAGATAATTACAGACAAAAGGAAACCAAAAGTATTTCTCACTAATTAATTTGAGCTTAAAAATAGCTAAAGGAAAATCTTCAAACAGAAAGGATATAACAGAAAAATTCTGGAGCATCAAGAAGGACAAAGAACCATGGAAAGAGCAGAAATATGGATGCAGAGAAACTAGATCACTCATATGTTGCTGGTGGGAATGGAAAATGGTACAGCCAAAGTGGAAAGCAGTTTGCCAGTTTCTTCTCAAAAACTAAGGACACAATTACCAAAGGACCAGAAATTGCAGTCTTGGGCATTCATCACAAGGAAATGAAGACTGTGTGTAAGAATGAAATAAAGCAAGATTAAAAACTATGATGAGTATTTGCAGCATCTTTACCCCTAACAGCCCCAAACAGGAAACCCACAGGTTTTAAACAAGCAAATAGATACACACACCATAGAACCTCCATACCATGAAATACTACTAAGCAATAAAAAAGAAGGAATGAGTGATATACACAACAACATGAGTTGTCTCCAGGGAACTACACTGAGGGAAAGCAGCCAGTCTCAAATGCCACAGGATCTATCTACATAACAATGCTGAAGGGTCAAATTATAGATCTGGAGAACAGCCTTTGTTGTTATCAGCAGCTAGAGACACGTCAGGGAATGGGAGTGAGGGGGAATGCCAATCAGAGGGAGGTGGGTGTGCTTATAAAAGAGCAATATGAGTCACTGTGATGATGAAACTGTTTGGGGGCTTGCATGTGGTAGAGGGACATATGAGAAAATTGTATAGAACTAAACACATACATTATCACAAGTGCAACTGGGGACATCTCAATAATAGCTGGATGGTATGTCATTTATTTTGATTATGATGATTTTCTACCCTTTTATAAGTTCTTACCATTGGGGAAATTTGGGTAATGGGAACACAGAATTTCTCTGTCATTTATTACAACTGCATATACTGCTAAATTTTTCTGAAAATAAAAACTTTAGTTAGAAAAAGCTACCACTGTCTTGGCATTAAGGATGTTAATAAATCTATATTAAATACGCTACCTGCCATAAGTATCATTTCATTTCTCACCCACCAAAACTGGGATGAATGTAGCAACATGGTGAGGAAAAGTTTTGTTTTCCAATAAAAGTGGACAATTTGTTGTCTTAGGGCTCTTTACCAAGTTGGTTTCACCTTCTACCAACATTTCTATAAATAAAATATTTTCAAATACAGAGACAAATTTCAGTGATGAATTCCATGTCAGGCGAAACTATCCTTCAAGAACAAAGCAAAACTGGGACAACATGGATGGACCTGGAGGGCACAATGCTAAGTTAAATAAGCCAGACAGAGAAAGACAAATACTGTACGGTATCACATATGTGGAATGTAAAAAGAAAGAGTCAAACTCATAGAAACAGAGAGTAGAATGGTGGCTGCCAGGGGCTGGGAAGACAGAAAAATAGGGAGGCTGATAAAAAGGTGCAAACTATCAGTTATAAAATGAACTAAAGTCTGAGGGTGGATAACATGGTGACTATAGTTGATAATGCTGTATTGTATAATTGAAATTTGCTTAGAGACTAGAACTTAAGCATTCTCAGCACAAAACATAAAAAGGTAAATATGTGAAGTGATGGATGTGTTAATTAACCCAATGTTGAGAATCCTTTCACAATGTACATGTGTATCAAATCATCACATTGTATACTGCAAATATATTGAAATTTTGTCAATTATCCCTCAATGAAGCTAAAAATTTAATGAGCACTCAAACTGTTAAAAAAAGAATAAAAGGAAAATAAAGACATTCTCACATGAAAGAAAGCTAAATGTATATATCATTAGGCAGTTTACACTTGAGAATGGCTAGAAGAATATCTCCTATCAGAAAGAATGATGAAAGAACAAATCTTGGAGCATCAGAGAAGAAAGAACAATGACAGCAGCAGATATATGCATGTGGAGAAACTGGCTAACTCACATATCACTGGCAAAAAGTAAAAGGGTAAGCCTCTCTGGAAAACCGCGGATAGTTTTAAATAACACTGCACATGCTATTATCATACAACCAAGCATCTGCACTCTTGGGCATTTATCTAAGAGAAATCAAAACTTATGTGTACACAAAAACCTGTACATGACTGGTCATAGCAATTTCACTTGTAAAACTGAAAACTGGAAATAATCCAGATGTTCTTCAACAGTGATCCAAAACACTGTTTATAGTCTTCAACAATAAAAAAAGAAGGAACTACTGATGCACGCAATAAGTCAAATGAATATCCAGGGAGTTATGCTGAGGTAGGTGTAGTAATGAAAGTGCAAAGTGAGGCATCTGCATGGGGATGGAAATGTTTTGTATCTTGACTGTGGTGGTGAACATCAAACTTACTCATGTGACAAAATCAAATAGACTTAAACACATACACACTAATCAATACAATTAAACTGGAGAAATGTCAATAAAATCTGTGGATTGTAGCAATGTCAATATCATGATTATGATATCCTATTATAGTTTCGTAAGGTGTTATTGTTTGGAAGAATGAGTAAATCAAAAACGTATTGTTTCTTACAACAGCATGTGCATCTTAAATTACAAAAAAAATTGAAAGTTGAATTTAAAAACAGCTACCACTGTCTCACATTAAGGATGTCAATGGATCTAAGTAAACAGTGCTACTTGAAATATGTATCATTTCAAACTCACCAACGTTAGGCTGGAGAGTGTGAGTTAAAGAATGAGTACCTAGGTCGCTGTTATTTCCCAATAAAAGTGGGTAAATTTCCAGTCTGGTTTCTTCATTTTTTGGAACTTCAGTAAGCATGTACCATTCACCTTCTGAAAGAAAATAACTCTCAGCTGTGAATTCTATATGATGCATAACTGTCTTCTAGGAAATGGATGAAATAAAGACAATCTGAAACAAAGCAAAACTGAAAGACTGTCCCCAGCTGACTTACCCATACAGAAAAGCTAAAGGAAAACCTTCAAACAGACAGGATTTGATAAAAGAACAAAATCTAGAGCACCAGGAAGGAAGAAAGAACAATGAGAAGAACAGAAATATGGATGTGGAGACACTGGATCACTCATACATTGCCTGTGAAAATGAAAAATAGTACAGACTCTCTGGGAAACTGTTTTAGCAGTTTCTTATAAAATTAACATGCTATTACCATAACACTCAATGACTGCACTTTTGGTACTTGTGACAAAGAAATTAAAACTTATATTTAGAAAAAAACAGTACATGAATGTTCACAGCAGCTTTACTTCTAACACCAAAATGTGGAAGGGAAAAAAGTAATGTTCTTCGATGGGTGAATGATTGAAAACACTATTGCAGCAAAGACATGGAAAACTATTCAGCATTAAAAATGAAGTACTGACAAGCAACAATCTGGATGGATCTTCATGGGATGGTGCTGAGTGAAAAAATCTCCAATCCTCAAAGGTTATATACTGTAAGATTCCCTTTAGATAATATTCTTGAAGAAATCACTGTTTGCCAGGGTTTAGGGAATGTTCAGTGGGGAAGGAAAGGGTAATCTGAAAGAGGTGGATGTGGCCAAGTGACACATTTGTATGGGAATGGAAATGTTCTGTATTTTGACTGTAGTTGTGGATAGCAAACCTACTCATTTGGTAAAATTAAAAAGAAATAAATATAAACACACACGTTACTATAAGTAAAACTAGGGGTATCTCAAGAACATCTGTGCATTGTACAATATCAATGTCAATACCCTGGTTGTAATATTTTACTATAGTTTTGGAAAATGTTATCATTCAGACAGAAGGGTAAAGTATAAAAGGATCTCTTTATATTATTTCTTATAACACATATAAATTTCCCTAACCAAGGAGATAAAAGACCTGTATGCAGAAAACTACACAACACTGAAGAATGAAATCAAGGAAGACACAAACAAATGGAAACATATACCGTGTTCATGGATTGGAAGAATTAACATCATCAAAATATCCGTATTACCCAAAGCAATATACAGATTCAATGCAATACCTATCAAAGTACCAATGTCATATTTCACAGACATAGAACAAACACTTCAAAAGTTTATATGGAACCATAAATGACCCCGAATAGCAGCTGCAATTTTGAGAAAGAAGAACAAAGTAGGAGGGATCACAATACCTTATACCAAACTGTATTACAAGGCCACTGTAATCAAAACAGCCTGGTACTGGCATAAAAACAGGCACATAGACCAATGGAACAGAACAGAGAGCCCAGAAATAAACCCAAGTCACTACAGTCAGTTAATATTCAACAAAGGGGGCAACACCATAAAATGGAGTAAAAATAGTCTCTTCAACAAATGGTGTTGGGAGAACTG
>PVKM010023738.1:0-20965 GCA_004027735.1 Carollia perspicillata | reverse complement strand
GACCCGTGCTATCCCCTTGGATGGAGACACGTTTCCACCATTTCTTTTACTGACTAAATCTGAGTTAGATTCAACTTCAAAAATCAACTCGGGAAATTTGTACTTCAGGAAGCCTTCCCTGACTCCCCCAGTCCGACTCGGGTACATGGGTGCCCCTGCCCCGCACACTTGAGTCAGAGCGCTCTCCAAACTCTGTGCACCCTGTTTACCGAACTGGTTCCTACATGAGATTTTTAAGCCTCTTGAGGTCAAGAGCCAGTACCTGGCCCCGTGCCAGACGTATGAGGCATTCCTTCAATGCCAGCAGAATGGACCCCCGGGGAAAGGCATGCCAGGCTCTGCGCTGGGCACTGGAGTCTCAAAGACTAATCTCCCCGCTATTCACAGAGACACACAGACAGTCCCAGGTGCTGCCTCTGGAAGAAAGGGCCAAGCCAGTAGGAGAACTAAAGACAGAGAAAGAAGACAGGATTAGTTCCAACCAATTCAGTAGGCAAATGTTTCAATTTCCATTCCTTCCCTGACCCCAGCCATGGGAGCCCTTCCTTTGCAAAGAATGACGTTTGCCTCTTCCTTTCCCTTTTCTCTCCACTGAAATCTCGTCCCCGTCCTTCCCTAAGAATCCTGGCAGGCCTCTAGGACAAATGTAGAAACATAATTGAGGTTATCTCTCCTGGAAAACACATCAGCTCCTTAAGACACTTGATCACAATGAGCAACAGGCTGTTTCCAAAAGAAATTCACACCCATGACTGGACATTAGTGTCAGGGTTGGAGACCACGGTGGGGAGGAAAACAGGGAATTTCTGTCTGCTTCTTAGGTCACAAATTTCAGTGCTCCCCTTTTCTGACACGGCGCTAGTGAAGAAGTGCTGCTCACCTGTACGCAGGTAGCAGGTGACTTCGCCGCCGTCAGCCGCTGGGAGCGCCAGGGACAATGAGGGATAGTGAATCCTGCCAACCGTGTCTGAGGCCTGTGCGTCCCCACACCTTTAGTCTGACTTCACTAACAAACTCACCAGAAAAGAACTGAATTGCTTACGAAGTATTTTTGTATTTATTACGTATAAAATTAAAAACAAAAGCAGAATTTTATTTTGCGCTGGTTCCAAGAGATATAACAACCACACATCGTACTTCCTATGTTACGGGCATTGCAACATCACCGAACAATCAAAGAGGCCCGACGGTAAGGCGGTTGTCCAGTTTTCTAGTTCTGGAGGACCCTGGACCAGTTGCTTACCTTCTCAGGCTTCCTAACTGCAAAACAGGTTAACTAGAGTGCCTGCTATCCTGTCCAACAGTTTCTCAGCCTCGACGTAACCAGCCTTTGGCCTGGATAATTCTGCGTCCTACAGGCCACCCTGTGCACTGCAGATGTTTAGTGTCTTCCAGCAGCAACTCCCCCTCCCTGTTACGACAACCAAAATGTCTTTCACTGTTACCGAATGTCTCCGGGGATGAGGTGGGGAGGAGGAATCGTCCTTGGTCGAGAACAATGACCACAGTGAAATAAACAAACCAGTGCATATCAAGGCTGTTCCTGACACACAGCAAGGGCTCCACGACTTGACCCAGAGGATAACAAAGTCTGGAGCGGGGAGAGACAGTTCGTTCTGTAACAAAGAGGACTTCACTGTTCTCGTAGAGCTCCCAGTGAAGTTACATGTCTCTTAGTCACCCCCCAGCCTTCAAAGGCCGTGGTAACTGGATCCAGGTGGTCTTGGCCACTGGCAAACTTGCAGGCACTTACGTTATTTTATCTCTCCCTCATCTCCATTAAATAATACACGCAATCTGTTAAAAATAGCATTTATTATCCCCCCCTGACACTCGAATGCCTGCTTAGCCAAAGATATTGTACACTACACAGAATGTTTTTATTGGATTTTATGAACAATAAAAACAGCCCATCTGGCCTCACTCTTTTTATCTTTAAAGGCCATTTTGTTAGAATATCAAAAAATGTGCCACATTTTTTGCAATTTTTGGAAGTGCTGCATCTCAGGGGCTCTTTGGGGCCCGATACTCTCCTGGTGCTCGGAAACCACCACAGTGGCCATGCCACCGGCAGACGGCTCCTGCTGTCGGGAAGTTCATCCTCATCCCACATCTGACTCCTGCATCCTCTCCGCACATCGTTGGGTCAAGCACTAGCGGTGCAACTGCCGAGTGCAGGCACCACGGCTCTTCAGCCACAGGCAAGTCCTACCTACCGCCTTTCACGATGGAAACCAGATAAATGAAGATAATGACAACCCTCAGTTTGGTCCTTTCTTCCTTGACTCAAGTTCAGTTCGGTTTGGTTCGTGATGCCTCATAGGTAACGGTGTCCCGGCCCCAACCATCTCCACCCCCCTTCTTCCGAAGATGCACTTTCTTTTGCCACTGGACTCTTCAGGTGAGGTGTCCGCACTGCGCACCACACTCCAGGTGTGATCTGACCCACACAGAGCCCAGCAGGACTATCACATCCCTACTCTACACCCAACCCGCAGTGCAGCCCGAAATGGGCCATCCCTTTTAGCAGGCAAGGCCTCCCACACTCTTATACTTTTAAGCAAAGACCCTGGGTCTTTTTCTTACAAATTCTATTCCAGCAAATTTATCCCCATCCTATACACTCACACATCACACACGGAACCAAAAATGCATCATCTTCTATTTATCGCTACCACATTTAATCTCGTTGTCTTGAACGACACCCAGAATGACCGGATAACTTTGAATGTTCCTTCTAGAAATCATGGTCTCAGCTACCTCTTCCTCCCCTTATTTTTCAGGGACAGCTTGAGGTTCTCCTAAATTTTGACTGAATCAATTATCGCTTTTACCTAAGTCACTGACAGGCAAACAACAGCCCACGGGCCAAATCCGTTCCACAGCTTGTTTTTGTCAAAAGCCTTTGCCGGGTCACAGCCTCGCTCACTTGCTCACCCGTCGCCCGGGGCTGCTCCCCACAGCAGTGATGAAGCCGAGTGGCTGCGACAGAGACCGCAGGTCCATAAACCAAAGGTATTTGCTTCACAGAAAAGTCTGCGGAAGCCTGAATGAAAGTTTTGAAACGTGCAGAACAGAATCCAGGCAAAGACAGCATAAGGGCCTGCAGCTGAATAAAACTGATTAATTGGCACATCTAAGAACAGCGATTCGCATGATTTTGAATTTGTGTAAAAAATGTGATCATTTCTAGGGTCTGTGTAGATTTCAAATACACTCTGCTTTTGGCATGGCTTCAACCTAATAATCCCATCAATGTTAAAATGGAATTAATTAATTAACTGTTGATTATTTAATTCAGAAATTGTTCTGCCGCTGTAAAGATAGTTGAAAGGACAGAATTGGGAACAGAACAAGTAAAGTTGGAAGGAATGACAGGAGGCTGGAGAGAAAGTTGATTCTAAGAAGCAGCCAGAGGTCCAGAACCAAGAGGGGCCTCTGGAGAGATGAACAGGCTTATTCTGATGGTGGTCAATGCTCCCACTCATGCCGGCCTGGGTGTGTTCAGGGTTGACAGTGCTCTAGAGGCACCAACTTGGAAAATTACTGCAGTCCCTGCCTGAGATTGTCAGATAGGCCCCCTCACTGCTGTCCCCACAGACGGGTGATGACTTACTGTATTGGAAGGCAATGCCTGCATGGTAGTAACTTTTCACAGCCTTAAATCCAGGCAACCCGGAGCCATTTGCCACCCTTTAAACTTTATGCCCCTTCTCATTTCCAGCTAGCAGTCCCCACGGCAGGCTCCTGGAGCCGGAGCGCACAGTCTAGATTGTGCAAGGCAGGCCTGGCTGTTGAAGCAGACGATATTTTCATTCACCCACACGCACACACACATTAACAGACCCTACTGCTAACAAGCATTCGGCTTGATGCATTGAGCCTGAAAACTATCTGAGAGTGGGTCTGAGAGTTACCAGGAAGAGCAAGAATACTGCCAAGGTTAAAGTCATGGGCTCTGATGTCCAGCAGACCTGGATTGGGATCTTGACATTTTACTGTTATTTGGAGCCCCCAAACCTTAATTTCTTCATCTGCAAAATAGAGATAATAGTAGTGCCTCCTCCCAAGGTCATAAGCATAAATGATATCATGTATATAGAGCACTAGCACCTGGTCCCCGGTAAGTATTCAGTAGATGCGCATTGCTATTGCCATCAGTATCTTCGCGGCTGTATTAACAAATACGTAAGAACCATCTGAATTTTCACTGATTTCTAAGAACATGCCCAAAGCACCCCTTCCTGAACAACAGCACTGAAACACCACGCCCTGCTCACGCGATCGCATGAGGGACCCACAGCACTGAGATTTCCCCCAGGCAGAAACGCAAGCACCAGTGCAGATGTGGAAAGAATGTTTTCAGTTCACTGCCTGCCTGGGATACTCCCATAAAAGAAGTCATTATATTACTGAGCAAGTAATTGCCTTTGTTTTATTATTTTTCCAAATAAAAATCGCCCATGTCGAACCTAAGAGCCTGCTGCCCAGGAGCACCCAAGACCCCGAGTCTTACGGGGTAACACTTACCTACAATATTTGTATTAAGACATGGGTTCAGACGCTTAAAGAAAAACACCAAAACCCTGTGGCGCAAATGAGACAGAGGTTGATTCCACTCTTATGGTAACAGTCCAGAGATGCCACAGGACTTGTCCGTGGCGTAAAAGCCACATGGCTTGCACACTTGGCTCTGCTCCACAAGAGCATCCAGGGGCCCGGGCTCCTGCTGTGCTGTTCCGCGCTCTCCTGTGGGCCTGGACCAGCAGAGTCAGCATCGCCAGAGAACTTGTCGGCAATGCAAGTTCGCATGCCCCACCCCAAACCTGCTGAACCAGGGACTCTGGGGGCGAGGCCCTCAGATCTGGGTTTTGCCAAGCCTTCTAGGTGCTACTCTTCGTATCTCTAAGTGAACTTACCACCACTTCTGTGTTCTAGACCACGGAAAGGAGGAGATGGAAGACAAGTCATGTCCTGTCGACGAAGTGAAATGGAAATTATACACATTGCATATTCTGCTCATCCTCCACTGACCAGACGTATGGTCAAAAGGACACATTTAGCTGCAAAGCGAATGTAGTCTCTAGGAGGGCAGTCATGTGGCTTGGTGAAACCGGGGGAACTCACTCCCGGGATTACAGAGGAAGAGGCAGGAGCCAGAGGGGTTCTTCCAGCCCACAGGTGAGGCTGGGAGGGCACCGCCCAAGGAGGGAAGAAGCGGGCGCTCCGCAGAAGGTGGTGTGATTCCAGAGTCTCAGAAGGAGGATCTGAATTAGTGGTGGCAAATAAAAATTGCACTGGACACAGTGAAATCGGCCAGGGAGGCTTTATTCAACACTCTTGCAATAGGGTAGAGAGACTGAACAAGAGGAAGGGCAGGTGAGCTTTTAAGCACTGAGGTGAGCTTGTGGAAACAACGGGAGGGAGTTCGGGAAGAGATCGGTCAAAGTCATCATGTTCACCAAAGATACTTTCGAAAGTTAGACTCGTACCTGCCCACAGAGCCCAGGAGATGGGGGCACGCCCTTTCTTTATGATTACAGTTCAAAGAGATGGCTCCCAGTTCCTTGAGAAGGACATTCCTGGGTTATAAAACTGGCAAGAGGCTGGGAGAAGATTTACATCTCAAGGGGCAGACAAAGAATTTACAATGGAAGGTTTTCTAAAGTGAGTGCTCTAAGGAAAGGTCATGGGTACAGAGCTAGGAAGGAGCCCTAGTGTCGGGTTGACGCGTTTACTCCAGCCGAGTGGAACCAGAAGGCCCTTCCGAGTGACAGGGGCCCTCTGCACACCTTGCAGAGAGGTCCTGAAGCCCAGGTCTGCCGCCCTGTCTCTGTCCCCACTGGAGCAGTTCAGAACTGGTTTCCCTTGCATTGTGGAGATAGCCCATGTTTATGTCAAAAGTGACTTCTCTTTCCCTTCAGCTTTGGCTTTCTTTCCTCTCCTTTGGCACCTAAACTGTTAGGATTGTGAAAAAATCATTTCATTTAAAGAGGCAAAATTGAATAGCAAGGCTTTCTTAATCAGTTTTCAGCACTGCACCAACTTAGCTGACTTTGCATTTTTTAAAAGCTGCCCGGCTTCCCGTAGATGCAAGATAGCAACCATTTAACGTGGCTGGGGTTAGTAAGCATTCTCCTGCGTAATTCTGGGCAACTGTTACCTCAATAGCGTAGGTACAGTTTTGCTCAGAGACAAGATTCTCAGATGGGAGACCATTGGTGAAAAGGATTCTGAAATACTGTCAATAGCAATTCATGCAGAAACAAGAAGAAATTCCATTTCAAGGGAATTAGTATGACTATAGTTCAGAGCCTTGACTATAAACGGTGCCTATTTCTAACTCTGGATAAAAAACAAGTCATTCAGCCCTGGCTGGTGTAGCTCAGTGGATTGAGCACAGGCCTGAGAACCAAAGGATCATGGTCCGATTCCCAGTCAGGGCACATGCCTGGGTTGCAGGCCAGTTACAAGCAGGGGACACACGAGAGGCAACCATACATTGATATTTCTCTCCCTCTCTCCTTCCCTTCCCCTCTAAAGAAAAATGAAGTAAAATCTTTAAAACAAAAAACAAGTCATTCGTTCAAGCCTCTTCAAGGAAGACTTGTCAGAGCTCACTCCCCAGCCCTTCTGCTGGATGTGAAGGAGTCCTTCCACAGCTCCACTGCCATCGAATCATCTATTTCCTTTTCATTATAAAGTTCAGCATTTACATCATGGCAACAGACTTCTTTAAAGCCCAAAGTCTAAAGCTGCTTCCCCACCCCACCTGCCGCGTGGCACTGGCCATTCTGGTTCATCCCACAGCAAGTTAATGAGTTGACGCATCAACGGTGATGTGGCTGCTGTGCGAAGTCACGAAAAGGTTCTGCTCTGAGGTCTGTTCTTTCATCCTTCCCACTGAGCTTGGACACTGACCCTTCTGTATCTCAGAAAACACCATCCAGGCACCTGAAAACATGGGCCCGGGGAGTCCCTGAGATGGTCCCTTTGGGCGAGTTCCAGGACCCCGACCCAGGAAACCCGTTAGATTTGTTGGCCAATTTAGGCAGGATACGAACCAAGTGGAGAGGCCATTCCCAGTTTACGGACGGCAGCAGAGCAAGGTGTCATAGCGACACAGGTGCGATCTGGGAGGTGGGTTAGACAACCCATTCCTCCTCCTGAGGAAGAAAAGCCGTGTGGGACCAAGAGTAAGTTCCACAGGGAAAAGGAGGGAGCAGCTGTCGCTCGCTGTGCAGCACACAGCCAAGGACGCGGGAGCTTCGGGCCTCATCGGAGGGAGCCGCGTCTAGTCAGGGGGAGAAAACAAATCCATCAACCCGCAAGGCTGTGGGTCTGCCATTAAGACCTGCACCGCCTGCCATGGAGCTACCGCGAAAACAGCGCCACATTTCAGGAGAGTTCTCTTGACTCAAACAGATCAGCTGTTACACTTGAGCTTTGTTCTGTTTTATTTTTTAATATCATTAAGGTTTGCTGTTTTTATAAGATATCATTTAACTCATGTCCACGTGTGCCTACTGCTTTTCAATCAAGCCTCAGAGAGGGTTATAAAAATCTAATAATAGATCTTAAGTTTAAATAACTGTGTTTAAATACTTATATGAAAGCGTGTTCTCAAATGGTCCCCCAATAAATTCAACAATTATTGAAATATTAAAACATAAATAAATAAAATGATCCAATGAAATATCAGGCATTGCTGGGCAAAACCGAGAGCGGGACATCTGAAGAGGAATAAAGCCCCCCCACCGCCGACCCGTGGTGTCCCCAAGTACAGTGCTTGTCGCCCCACACGCCGAGATCAGGGAAAGGTCCAGCCTCCCTCCTCCCCATCGCCTTCATGGAGCCACAGCCCACACCACTGAAATAATAACCAACGTAAAGCCATGAAATCGAAGATCCTTACCCCAGGAAGCCAAGGACAAGGAGTGGTTTCAATTCACATGCAACTCGGTTCTGAGCTTTCCAGAAAACAAGGCAAAAAGGAAGGCATCATGAGCTTCCTGACTTGTTGTCTCACAGTCTAAGCTCTAGCAGGGTCCAAATTTTCATCTTTCTGGTTTTACAGAAAAATAAACTCGAGCACAGAGAACACAGGAGTTCTGCACAAGTTTACAGACTTGGGCTGAGCCTAAACTCGAACCCCAGTTGCGTAAGCCTTGCTGAATGTCTGTGCCATTTTGCAGCCTGGTGTTTCCCTCCAGCCCTCAAATACAGCTCTTCCCTCCACCTGAACACAGCCAAGGCCCACAGTGACCAGCGAAGGCTTTGGCAACAACAGGATTCATACTTAAGAATCCCTGGGTCATTAAGCTGGAGTTTGCATCTGATTATGCATGTACACATGTACTCCTAGGAGGCACAGAACTGTGCTCTTCCACTAACGAGTTGTGTGAACTTGGCAAAGTGATAGAGAAGGAAACGAACACCTGTGACCAGGTCCGCTGAGCTAGCAGCATTTGCATATATTCACCTTATTTAGTACACCTGAACAGCCTGCAAGACGAGGGTACTGAGGCTCAGATGAGAGCTGAATAGCTTGGCCAAGGTTGCCAACTATTAAGTCACAAGATTAAAACTTAAAATCCAAGTCTGTGTGACTCCAAAGCACAGGCCCTTCACATAAAACAATATTGGTGCCAACCCCTACACTGTCTTTCTTCGTGTACAAAACGAGGAATTGCACGGATGTTTACTAAAAAAAGACATATGTATACGTGTGTGTGTACATTCCTGTGGCTTGAGGAATGAGCATAGCAGAGGAAGAGTGAGGAGGAGGGGAAGAAGAACATACATACAACTTGAATCCTTTACTGTTAAAATGTATTTATATAACACTTGTGCAATTAAAATAAAATAAAACAAAATAAACTGGAAGGCACTGAACAAGATAATTCCATTAAGCCTCTTCCAGCTATTCCATTGTATATTTCTCTAAGTAAGTACGCAGCAGGTTCAGCAGAATCCTGCACACACACTTCACCTGAAAATGCTGGTTGGTTTTACTAATACTAGAGCAATTGCGCCCTCCAGTGGCCACACTAAAAATTACATCATGAGTCCACCCTTCAGCCTTGAGGATTGGGGGGATAGATTAATTTGTATTTAGCAATGACAAGTACTTAATTTAACTTAATAAAAGTAATTTTACCTATTGTAAAATTTATTATTCTACAAGTCAACCAAGTCTGCCTTCTATATCATTCCCATGCTGACATATTTCATTCTCTTAGGTTGAGAGACGAGACTCACACAGCGTCACAGCCAGAAAGAAACAGACACCCATGGAACCTGCCCGCACCATTCCAGAGAGGAGGGACTCTGTCTCTGGGCTGAGGACCTCTCCTTTCATCAACAATGCCATTCACCTCCCAGCACCACTTCAAGTTAGCTAGCAAGAAATACCAGGAAGAAATCTTCCTACAAAGATCCCACCCACAGGCTCTGATGCTGGAGTAAGAGGCAAGTCAAACTGAGCGGCACTTAAGGCCATAATCTTCAAGACACAGCCTCAGAATTATTGGAAGTATGGTGCCATCAAACCCCCCATAAAACTCTCAAAGTGTAAACTGTGGCCACCCCTGCAATAAGCCCCTTGCTTTCAAACACTCCTCAGTAGGTCCACCCTGTACCTATGGGTGTTTTTACAAGCCGCATTGTGGATTCACATGACACCAGTGAGCCAGCACAGTCAGCAGAAAGTCTGAATTTGAAAAATGCATGGAGCCCTGGCCCGTGTGGCTTCGTGGCTTGGGCATCATCCCAAAAAGCAGAAGGTCGCCAGTTGGATCCCCGGTCAAGGCACATGCCTGGGTTGCAGGCCTGGTCCCGGGTTGGGGTACATGCAAGAGGCAACTGATCAATGTTACTCGCACACATTGATGTTTTCTCCCTCTCTTTCTCCCTCCCTCCCCCTCTCTCTAAAACACAAGTAAATAAGATCTTTTTTTAAACAGTTCTAAAAACACGTGGACAAGTGCTGTTCCAGGAAAGGGTGACATACTGCATTATCTAACTGTTAGCCCTCTCGTTTCCAGAGAATGCATGAAAAGGGGGGCTTTCAACACTACTGGTGGACACGTGCATCGTTAGAGCATTTCTTAAAGGCAGTCTGACATCTGCCCTGACCGGTGTGGCTCAGCTGTTTGGAGCATCTGCTCAGAACCAAAGGTTCCGTGTTCGTTCCCCAGTCTGGGCGTGTACAATCCCTGGTCCCGACGCATACGAGGCAACCAATCCATGTTCTCTCTCGCATCGATGTTTCTCTCTCGCCCTTCCTCTCTAAAAAGCAGTGGGAAATGTCTTCAGGTGAGGATTAAAAACATTTTTTAAACAATCTGACATCTGTTAGAACCTAAAATTCTTCATAAGAATATGTCTATGTTTCTCGTGGTATTGTTCCTAGTGGGGATGGAAAGGAGAGGGAGAGAGAGAGAGAATGTCCATAGACAAGGAAGTGGTTGCATAAATTATGGTACTTCGGTGCCACGAAATTTTATGTCGCTGCGAAGAGTGAATTTGAACTATAGAAAATAATTTGAATAAATTTCCATGGGGTACCAGTGAGTGGGGGGAGAAAAGCTAGATTGCAGAGAAAATTCTGATTTAATAAAATAAACAAAGATCAAATCCTTGTATAAATACAGACATATGTGTATGTTTATTTTGCATGTACGCTTGAATACCATCCTGTAAGCATGAAAAATAGAGGGACACATAGTAGGTACGTTAAAGAAAAGAGTCGATAGGGCAAATATATACATTAATTTCCCATTAAGTTTCTTGAAAGAAAATGTATAATTTCTAGAAAGTTCCAAACAAGTCTAAAAGTCACCAAGTGATTGGCCTGCTGGAACACCCATAACAGCATCCTGTCAGAACTCCTGTAGTGTGTGCTGGCCTCTGCTTGGAGGAGGAGGAGAATACAGATTGTTTTTCACACAAACACATGCACACATACACACCTGTTGCAGTAGCTATGAGAGCAAAGCACTAAGCCATGATTTATCCAGCCAGGAAATGGAAGTAATAATCCACCAACCCCATAGAGTCATTTTAAGGGTTAAATGAGATCACACATTTAATGCAATTACCACAGGTGACCAGTATGCAGTCAGCCCTCAGTAAATGGGGGCAGGGGGTAGCTACTGTTCGTCATTGCTAAATTAAGACCAATGGGCACTGTGAGGCTCTGTCTCAGGTGAGCCAGGCAGGGGCCAGACAACCGCTGTCTCCCCAGTTGCGTAACGGAGTCCTTCATTCAGTGGGAGGCTGAATCTGGCGGACTCTGACGTCTCCTCTACCTCTCTGCTCTGTGATCTAACAGGTGTATAGGGTCAGCAAGGCCTTGGGTTCTTCCCATCCCACCCCACCCCAGCTGCCTCCGCCAACACAATGAACCTGCACATCAAAATAAAGCAAGAACACACAGCGAAGTCTAAGACCTGGGCAGAGGAAAGGAGGGGGAACAGTGCAGTCCCTTTATTTTTCTCGCCTGTTTCAATGCCTGATTTTTACTTAATAAATGTTTCTTGAATGAAGTATTTCTTGGCATGCTTGCTTTCTTTGTTCTCTATCTAATAGAAACATTGCCTTTTCCTCACCTGTTAGGAACAGCAAGGCCAGGCATCACCTTTGGTGCCTCTCTGCCCTCCCCAAGGGGTGTGTGATTTCAAGTCAGGTTCTCATTAAAACTTAAGTCCTCTCTTATTAACCCATGTTGAATTCTTTGTCACATGGGGGCTCTTAACCTTTGGGTGGTGGGATGTCTATGTCAGTGAGGTCTATAAATTCACGGTTAAAATACATTGTAACACAAGGAAATCAATAGTACTGAAATACAATTCTATCCATGGTCCCCACGGCTCCACCAATGCCAAATACGAACCCGTGAGGAGGGACCCAGTAAAGGGTGCACTTGATAAAGACGCAGACTGAGACTGAGTGCTGACCTCTGAATTGCCCTTGGTACCCAGCTCCCTACCTCTGCAAGCAGGTCATCCTCAGCTCCACACCCTCCCCCGATCCTGGGAGGACAGCTTCCTTGGGCTAGCCACCTCTTTTTTCCCTACTTTTTCATTGTCCACTGTTCTGTTTGCCATGCTGGACACCAGGTAGATCAGATGTTACCAGGGTCATCGTCACAGTGAAATGCACGGAGCAGTGACTTTGAAACGAGCCAGCACAGATTCTGAACCCCACCCCTGGCCTGGGGGAAGTCACCAAGGGCTTCTTCCTCTGAGGCACAGGACCAGGTGAGAGTACAGTGCCTGGCGCAGGGCCTAGCGGGTGGCCAGTGCTCCGTAAGCTGATTCCCTTCCCCTGCACAGGTGACGGGTATGCTGGTTACTTCCGCTCCCCACCTACCCTCCTCTGACTTTGCAGCAAGAGGCTGACAAGTATGGACCACATCGACGCACCCTTTTACCCTTTGCCTTCAGGTAGACCCAGACACTGAGAAGCACCCGTTGAGTATGAGAAGGAAAAATAAAGTCAAGTCAGGTTCTAAAAATCCTCTAGCTCCCTCTCCAGTGGGTCGGCTGAGAGGCTGCTCTCCTCTAACAAAGGCAGCCCTATAGGTAAAGCTTCTTTGGACCTCTGTCACCAATCACTCCCTTGTCCTCAGGGCAAAGGACAGGATGGCTCCTCACCACCCCTGATCAGCTTCTCTCGTCCTGCTCACACCATTGTAAATAGTCCTTTCGCTAAAGTCTCCCAACCGCCCCATTGGTGTGACATCTGTTCCCACTGGAACCCTGAGTGACACAGACAATGCCTGACAAAGTGAGAAGGCACCTAGAGCAATCTGTGAGGCATGTGTCCATCATTCAGACACAATCGTGCGCGCGCGCACACACACACACACACACACACACGCTTGGTACTAGTTGTATTGAACATGCCTGGGATGAATCATTCACATCCATTTCCTTGTCCTGGAAAGACTGGCCCTTTTTACACTTGAAAAAAGAGGAAGGGCACAAGCAGACGGTTGAGAGCTAGAGCCAACTTAAACTCTTCACAGTTACTTACAGCGGTACATGAAGACCAGGGTAGAAGGCGCAGAATTAGATGCTAGATTTCTCCAACTGTATCTTCATTTTATAGAGTTGACTTTGGAATCACGGAAAAATTTTATATAATTACAAAACAAATTAAATGTTAAAACAAAGCTGAGATTCAAAGGCAAAATAAAACAAATGGAAATATGTAGTGGCTTGATGGCATCACCGCACAGCAAGGGACTGCTTCCAAAAACTTGAAGACGCAGTCATTTGACAGTGCCCTCCTAGTGAGACGTAACTGAGGGCAGTGGTCTCAACAAGGGGCAGGTACGGCCCCAGGAGACATCAGACAATCACTTCTGATCATCACAAGGGGTGAGAGCTGCTACTGGTTTCTGGTAAACGGAGACCAGAAATGCTGCTAAACATTCCATCATGCACAGGATGGCTCTTCACAGCAAAACACTGCCCAGTCCAGATGTCCACGTTGCCCTCACGGAGAAACCCTGTTCAGGACTGGAATCCGCAAACTTTTTCTTAGAGAGAGAAACAGTAAGTATGTCAGGTTTGGTAGCCGTCCAGTCTCTTGCATCGACGCAACTCCGCTGACTTACTGAGAAAGCAGCAAGAGACAGTATGAAAATGAATGAGCAGGGCTGTGTTCCAATAAAATTTTATTGACAAAAACTTGCAGTCAATGCCTACTCATAATTTGCTGGCCCCTGCATTAGCATAAAAAGGAACTGAAAAGATGCTTAAATTGAATTTAATAATTATATCACTGATTATAGTTTGGGTATTTGCATTGTAAAACAATGCAAATGAATAATTATGTTAGAATTATTGGGAACTAGAATTTTCTGTATACTTGCAACAAAGAATTAGAAAAAAATGTTTTGAATGTTGAAAGCATCAACAATATCATATAGCTTGAAATATAGCTAGTAAAATATGCATCAGACGTCTACACTGAAACCATAAGACATTTCTTAGATCTAAATAAATGAAGAAACATGGGAGGTATGTGGAGTAAAAGGTTCAATATTGTTAAGATGTACAGTCTCCTTAAATTGGCATATAAATTAGACATTATATGTAAAAATGCAAACGAGCTATTATGAAGAAAGAGATGATATGATTCCAAAATTTATGAGGAAAGTAAAAAGTTCTAGAATAATCAAATAATCTTGAAAACAAAAAATAAAGTTGGAGGCTTTACATTTCAAGACTTTCCGTAAAGCCACAGTAATTAATACAACAGAGTTATTAGACATGGATGGGCAAATACATAAACAAAACAGAGCAGGGCGTCCAGAGATACACACACATAAAGCCAGTCCAACAAGTTGATTCTTACCAGGTCAGTGCACAGGATGAAAAGAGTTTCTGGAATGAATATAATAGATATCTAGACGGGGGACGGGTTGGGAAAAGAACCTCAACCCAACCTCACCTGAACACAAAAATTAACTCCAGGTGGATCATAGACCAAAAAGCAAAGCATGAAAGTCTAGTACTTCTAGAAGAAACCATAGGAAAACAGCCTTATGATTTCAGGGATAGCAAAGTTTTCTTAAACCAGACACAAAAATCATAGGCCATGAAAGAAAGAATTTGATAGATATGACCTCATCAAAATTAAACATTTCTGTTCTTCAAAAAACACCACCAAGAAAAAGAAGGCAAGTCACTAACAGGGAAAAACTATTTTCAGCATATATATGTGACCAAGAAACAAAACCAAAACCTTGTATTCAGTGTATGTAAGTAACTGCTACAAAGCAACCATAGGAAGATGTAAGACGCAACTAAAAATGTGGAAAATAAATGCGGACACTTCTAAACACAAGGGCCAGTCAGCACAGGAGAGGTAACCGACAGTGTCCAACACCAGGGAAGGGAACGCGGCAAGCACAGTACCGCTTCCCTCCAAGCAGAACACAGAAACCGAGAAGACTGGCGAAAGCAGACGCGGGGGAGGACGCAGGGCCACCAGAGCCCTCCTGCCGACCGGTGTGTGCGTGTCACACCTGCGCCGGCTGGGCCACGAGCTGAGTGTCGAGTGTGCACGGTCTTCACTCCCTCCACTTGTGTGCGTGAGAAACAGTAGCAGAAATTTTAAAAAAAAAAAAAAGAATTCAACTCCGTCACCAAGGAAATGACCCTGATTCTCAGAGAAAGATACGTTTCCCCAGCCCCAACACGTACTGCCCAACAGTAGTACTGGTTGTTTCACGCACAGGCTGCAAGTAGAGGCGTTTTTAAAGATACCGCTCCTGGGCCCTATTCTGACCTGGGTGAGTCCGAACGTTTAGAGGTAGGGCCCATGTGCAGTGTTTGTGTAAACGCTCCAGCAGATTCTAACGTCTGGCCACTGCCTCCCGTTTGCTTTTCGTGCCCTCTTTGGATGTTATAACAAGTAGGAACCTGACAAGAAAGAGATCTCACCCCATATGAGACTACCTGCAGAAACCTGGGCATGACTAAGAGATGCAACGCACTCATCAGGAAGCCATTAATAGCCCCACAGATGAAGGGATGAGCCACAGAATAGTGTAACTGGAACCCGGTGAGGGCAGAGGTTGTGCAGGAGCCGAAGTCACAGATGTGGCTAACGCAGGAGGGGACACAAACAAGTCCCCGACCTCCCTCTCCCCACACCTTGCAGGCTGGCAGGGACGTACTCTCCGGGGTGGCGGGCACAGAGCCAGGTAGGAGCTGGCAGAGTGTGCAAAGAGAGTGGGCAGAAAGGCCAGCAACCCCAGTTCCCCACCTCGGCCTGGCCTGTCCACCCAACACCTGACCTACCCTCTTCCTCCTCACCCCTGGTGATCAAGGAGCCACTGAATCACTTCCTTGAACCCACCGAGGCGGGAGAGGTCAGAGGACAATCCCAGGGAGGACCTCGCAGTTCCGCAGAAACTATGCCTGGTCACAAAGAATTTAAGTCACCAATCTACAGGAACTGTGGAATCCTGTTACATCACCAGCAGACAATTAGCTTCTGATTTTCCTTTCCTGGCTGCTCTTAAAAAAAAATTCATTCACTCATTCATTACACAGACTGTAGAGCATTGTTCTCAAAGACTGCAGCGTGAAATGCTGGGTGAAATCTCGTTTTTCGATGTGGAAAGGTCTGGAGACTTCACTCAGACCACCCCCTCATTTTACAAACAGGGGGTCTGAGGCCAGAGAGGTGATGTGAACTGCTTCAAGTCACCCATCTGGCTGGGAGCAGAGTCTGAACCTCGTGACGCACAGCCCAGCGTGCTTCTCACTACACCACACGGCCCCTCAAAATTGGAACATTAGACCCCCCAGGGTAGCGAGATCATGTAAACCCCCGCCACTTACACTTCACCCTTCGTCTCCAGATGTGACTGCCCAGATCTAGTTCACGGCAATTACTTAATCTATCGCAGAAGGCAGGGTTCTTAAAGCTGAGAAAGGAAATGAATGCCAACCGGCTTCTGTCTGGCTCCCCAGGGAGCGCCTGATCCAGAAGGCAGGTGCCGAGTGGGCCACCTGAGGCCATGCCAAGTTGTCCCAGGGAGGCGTACATGGGAGGGAAGCAGGCCTCATTAGCTTCCTGATAAAAAATCAAGTCGGCCACCAAAACCATTGTTTCTGGCATTCACTCTGCCTGTCGGCCTGGGAACTGGCATCTCAGACGCTCTCTGGGTTGCTGCAGGGTGAAGGCTTGGGTAAGGGCCCTTCCCTGGTGAAGCGGGAAGCAGGGGGTAGGGAGACACAGGTGGTGGGAGACACTGAGGCAGCAGGTCCCAGGGCCCAGAGCCAGGGAGGGGCCCCAGGGAGCAGCATGTTCTCCCCAGCTCAGGACGGAAGGCTGAAGGGCAGAGGTTGAAGGTAGCTCTTCTAAAATAGACTCGGCTCTGGTGAGTCTGGGATACTTCAGTGGAGGTCCAACCAAGGATGAGACAGACCAGCCGTCTCTCAGGGCTCCTGGCAGCTCACAGAGCCACGACCTGGAGAGGGCAGCAGAGCACAGCTCCTCCAGCCCACAGCCCACAGCGCTGTCACGCACGGCCGGCCCGATCTGGAGTCAGGAGCTGGAGAAATGTAAGTGTCCGTTTACCGGTTTATTATCTGTTTCCCCCACGTGACTAAGTTCCCCGAGGCCAGGGATTGTGCCCAGTGCCCAGGATAGCACCTTAGGCTGCAGAGGCACTCGAAAAGCCACCTGCTGGCACTGTGACATAAACGGATGACTCTGAAACATCTTCATTCCTAGAGCAGGGCAAGCCACTTGCAGAGGTGAACGAACTCTGGCCTCTGTGAGAAGGATCGATTACAGAATAACCTGTGCCTCCACGCGCCTGGCAAACTGGAGCCCCATCCACCCTGTAATAGCATAACATTTATATAGACTTGATGGGTGTTAAAGCACTTTGTATCTATTATTTGATTATCAGAAATACCCTCTTAGCTTTTAAATTATTATTTATTTAAAAGAACAGAGTAGCCATACCTTTAAGAAGGTACATGGCTTCTAAAATAACTTCATTAAGTACAAACTATTCTACCTCCAAATACAATGCTCTTCCCTCCACCCCTATGGTGATCAGAGTCCTAGCTCCGAGCACACACCCCGGGGACGGGCTCTATTGTTCCATTTTTGCAGGAGAAAACAGGGTCCTGGGGAAATACTGGCTTTGCTAGTCCAAGTTAGACCTACAGCAAGAGCCAAAACACCTCAAAGGAATTAAAAGGAGCAAAGAGGTGTACACTCTGCCTCTGGTAAAGAGAAAGCAGACAGGAAGAAAACGAGGAGTGTCTCTGGCCCTGGGACTAAGCAGGGGGATTCACCAGGTGGCAGCGAAGCCCCCGTTTAGCCCCAGGTAAGAAGAACGCATGTGCTCGGGTCCCTGGGAAGCCAGTCCACTCCCCCGGGCACGCACGCCTCCTGCCACCACTCTCCCTCGGGTTCACGGAACCCCGTCTGTCTGCGGGGGGCACAGTGCTTACCACGCACTGAAACGACTGCTGCTGTCAATGGTGCCAACTGTGGAGATGTGCATAACTCTATGTCTCCTAAGAATTTAAGCCTTTCACACACATTGTCTAATTCTTCCTCAGATTTTTTATTGGCAAAACGTTCCCAGGTTGCTAGGTAAATACATTTAAAACTTCTTTAAAGTACTTAAACGTATTCCAGCCTCATCTATATCCTCTCCCCCCGTCGTCCCAGGTTAGCACATTTCCATGTTGATTATCTGCCTCTGAAATACCAGTTTTCAAAACGGAAACCTGAAAGAGCAGCTACTGTATTTTGCCATGTATAATGCACACTTTTTGCCCAAAGTTTTTAGGCAAAAATAAGGATGAGTGTCATACATAGGTATAATGACTACATGTCGTGGTACAATAATGGTCATAATAATCCCGTGTATAACGTGCACAGAAACATGGGCGCACACTATACACAGCAAAACACGGTATAAATCCCCCGTCTCTCACCAAAGTCGTTCCCTCTCCACACTTCTGCCGCAAGTTATGAAGAAGCTTGTCCCCTGAGGGCTTCAGAAGGAGCACAGGCCCCGCCTTCCCCCGCGCTCCTCCCTCCCTTTGGCATCCACTCTGTCGCTGGTACACTGAGGAGGTGGAGACAACAGTCAACTGGCACTGAGTGCCTACTCTGTCCTGGTCGCTGTGCCAATTGCTCTGCATACGTCGTCTTAAATATTTCTTTTTTTTATTTTTTAAGATTTTATTTATTTATCTTTAGAGGGGAAGGGAAAGAGAGAGGGAGAGAAATATCAATGTATGGTTGCCTCTCGTGCGTCCCCTGCTGGGAGCTGGCCTGCAACCCAGGCATGTGCCCTGACTGGGAATTGAACCTCAATTGTTTGCTTCGCAGGCCCACGCTCAATCCACTGAGCTATGCCAGCCAGGGCTGCATACGTCGTCTTATCTAGTCCTTGTAGCAGACTCCTAGTTGCCCCTAGTAAGCACAGTAATAGGAATTCTAGCTGGGCACACATCCCAGTCTCCACCACGGCTAGGCGCGGCCTTTGATTGTTTTCTGGGAAATAGGTATAAATATCTGCGGAAGCTTCCAGGAACACAATGCCAGCCTCGAGCATGCCTCTCCTCTTCGCTGCCTTCACAGGGGATTCCGCTGGTATTTGTAGCCCAAGAACCTAAAGCACAATCCATTGATGACCTCTGCTTTGGCTTTTTCCCGATTACGGTTCAGAGACTGCTCACTGTCCCTTAATTTCTCCATTCACCCCTTACATCTTGAATATCTTTGTTCTCGCCTTCTTAGACCGACCTTAGTTTAAAGGAAAAGAGCCTGCCAGTTTCAAAAGGCTGGAAAATTTTTCCTCTTGCCGTCTTCTTTCTAGAACCTTATAGACCCTCCCCTTTCCTCACCTCTTTCCAATCCATATATAACACCATTATTCATCAGAACCCATTCTTCCCCCCAAAAGAGACAGCCAGGCTGAGATCCCTATGGCTCTTACTCTGCATCTGCTGACGTCACCCCCACACCCCCAGGTCCTGCTCAGAACCTAACTTCTGGCCCACATTATCTCACCAACTTCATATTTTCTCTTCTCTCTCACTGCTACACACATACTGGCTTCTCCCTGTGATGCCAAGTTCAAGTAAGAAGACAAACATTTATCATTATCCCTATTTTATCAGTGGGAAAATGGAGGCACAGAAAGATGTGAGGATTTGTCCAAGATTGCACCAAAGGGGGCAGACGTCACCCCATCCTTTGAATCCCAATCCAAGATGCTTCTTCTTCTTCCCCTACATTCCTTTCTCATGTTCTCCAGATTCCCTGAAGATCAGGCACCATGCAGCAACTGTTATTTTCACTTCTGGGCACATCTGGTGACTTCTCCAAGGACCCTCATCAAGTCTGCACTGAAATGAGAACCGAGTGGTCTTCACTCCACCAGAACCATGCTCCTCTACAACAACACAACACCAGAGAGCCAAGTGAGGTGAGATAGAGAGATAGATGATTAACAGACAGATACATAGATAGATGATTGACAGATACATAGATACATGCATACATACATGATTGATAGATACATACATATATACATATATACATATATACATACATACATACAAAGAAAGAAGATGGACTTCAAATGATGGACTTCCAGGTGTGAAGAAGAGATTAATACAGTTTTAAATAGTGAGTCCCTCAGTACTAGAAAGACACACTCATGCAAGTCTAGGGGAACCCATGTGTCAGAGAGGAAAGAGCCTGGGCCTGGGCCCTACCCTGCACCAGGGCATCAGGAGAAACAGGGCTGAGAACAAAGCTCTAAATAATCTGCGTGACGCTGTACAAGGCCTTTCCTCCCCTGGAGCGGGCTTCCATCTTTAGCCTCAGGGCTCTCTGAAACCAGACACCCAGCTGCTCAGGGCACGTGGAGGGCACGCAGAAGTGCAACAGCACTGAGAAGGCCCCTCCGGAGATGGAATTGGAGAAGTGGGGCCTAGATTATTTTACTTACTCAACCAAGAGTCATGGAGTAAGGGGAAGTGGGTGAAGGCAAAGAAGTCACTATTTGGTAAGGCTAGACATCTTTGCCGTCTTCCTATCCCCAGTTTCTATCATCCAGAGAACATCCTGAATATTTGACAAATAAAAGAACAAAAGGTGTAAAGTGGAAATGAGACTAGAAAGTTGACCAGACATCCCTTTTGGGAGAAGATGGCTCCATATTCAATCATGACATTCGGGTCTACATCTCAAATACCTGAGAGGCTGAGAGTGCAGAATAACAGATTTTCCTACTCATTCAACATGGTTCACACATTCATTTTTGAAGTATATTCACACACTTATCCTATTTATTGTGATATCAAAAAAACAACCAACAGAGGCTTTATTATCACAATTGTACTTCAAAGAACCTACTACTCAATAATATCCAAGCGGCAGATTCCACGTCCAG
>PVKM010023737.1:0-20973 GCA_004027735.1 Carollia perspicillata | reverse complement strand
CTCTCCCTAAATGTGAGTAATTTCTTCTCTTTTCTCTCCTTTGTGGCCAATTATTCATTAACTGAAGGTTAATGAATAGAAAAGTTTGGAAGCTAAGATGGATATAAATCTAATCTGACCACACAGAGGGAAAAGTGCAGTGGAGTTATATCGCATGACTTTCATAAAGTCGACTTTATTAAGACACGACTTACATAAAGTAAAACGTGTACATTTTAAAGCTACAGTTCAATGACCTTTGACAAATGCACGTACCTGCATAATCACCCCAGTGATATTCAGAACTTTGTTCATCACCTAGTAAGTTCCCTCATGCCCTTTGCAGTCGGTTCCCCAATAACACTCTCCCAGGAATTTCTGTCTGATTTAATTTCTATCACTATAGATTAACTTAGCCTATTCTGGAACTCCATGTAAGAGGAATCATTCGGTGTGTAGTTTACTGTGACTGACTTCTTTCACTTGGCATGATTCTGAGATTCATCTGTGTTTTGTGTGTATAGGTACTTTATTCCATTTTATTGCTGAATAATAGTCTATTATGAAAATACCACAATTGTAGGTCCAATGACATACCAATGGGCATTTAGGTCTCTGGGTTTTGATTATTTAGGATAATGCTGTTATGAACATTCATGTATAAGTTTGAGAACATACTTGTGATTTCATTTCTCTTGGGTAAATACTTACAAATAGAATTGCTGGGTCTTGTGGCAAGTATATATTACATTTGAGAAGAAACTGCCACACTCTCTTCATAGTGGTTTTTTCACTCCCACCAGCCAAGTGGGAGGGTTTCAGTTGCTCTACATTTCTCAACACTTAGTAATCTCAAGTCTTTCTAATTATAATCTTTCTGGTAGGTGGTTTTAATTTGCAGTTCACTGATGCCTAATAGCATCGAGAAGCTCTTCATGTGTTACTGGTGTTGCATATATGTTTCTTTTGTGAAGTGTCTGTTCTTTAGTTCATTAAAAAATGGAGTTTGCTTTCTTATTGAGTTACAAGAGATATTTTCTGGGGATAAAGTTTGTCATATATATGTATCATGAATATTTTCTGTCTATGGTATATTTAAAATTTTTCTTAACGGTGCCTTTTAAGGGCTTAAGGG
The DNA here is from genome assembly GCA_004027735.1 of Carollia perspicillata. NCBI lineage: Eukaryota > Metazoa > Chordata > Mammalia > Chiroptera > Phyllostomidae > Carollia > Carollia perspicillata. The sequence continues at coordinate 19,859 of PVKM010023737.1, read as the reverse complement.
TTTCAATTTTTGTGTCTTGCCTCAGAAATCTAACCAAGGTCACACAGATTTTTTGTCCAACATTAAAGAAATTTTACTTTTAGCTTTTACCTTTAGGTGTGTAATCTGTTTGTAATTGATTTTTGCGTATGTCATGAATTAGAATTCAATGTTCATTTATCTTTACCCCCCACCCCCAGATACACAGTTGTTCCAGCCCTACTCATTGACAAGAATATCCTTTACCCCCATTGAATTATCTTGGCATGTTTGCTGAAAACCAATTGACCATATATGACTATATATCAGATTCTCTGTTCTGTTGCATCAGTCTGTATACATGTCCTTATACCAATACCATACCCCTTGATTACCGTAGCAGTATAGTAAGTCTTGAACTCACTAGTTTAAGACCTTTGACTTTGTTCTTCTCTTTCAAAATTTGGCTCTTCTAGGTCTTCTGCATTTCCACAACAGTGTTTGAATAAGCCTGTCTGTTTCTGTCAAAAGCCTGCCCAGATTTAAAGTGACACTACACTGAATCCAGAGATCAGCATGGGGAGAATAAGCACCTTGATGTTATTGACTCCTCTGACTCATGAACATAGAGTATCTGCATTTATTTAGGTTTCCTTTACTCAGCAATACTTAATAACTATCAGTATATCTTTCATTAAGTTTATTACTAAATATTTTAAGCTTTTTAGATATTTTGACAATATTTAAAGTTTTTAATTTCCAATGGTTTGTTACTAGGATATAGGAATATTAATGATTTCAATAGATTGACTTTGTATTCTGTGACCCTGTTAAATTCACTATTTATTCCAGTAGTTTTGTAAGAGTTTTTTTTGTGTGTGTATGTGGATTTCTTAGGATTCTCTATATAGAAAATCAAGTCATATAATAGTGGAGGCAGTGTTACTTTTTCTTTTCTACTTTTAAAGGCTTCATTTCTTTTTCTAAACTTTTTGCACTGATGTGGGTCTCTGGTGCAGTACTGAATAAAAGCAATGGATATTTTTGCCTTGTGACTCATCTTAGGGAGAAGGTGTTCAGTATTTACCATTAAGTACAGACATACCTCATTTGATTGCTCTTCACTTTATTGCTCTTTCCAGATATTCCATTTTTTACAAATTGAAGGTAAGACCCTTCACCACAAGAATACTGTCACTCTCTGAAGGCTTAGATGAATAGTTAGCATTTTTTAGCAATAAAGTATTTTAAAATTAAGGTATATGCATTCTTTTTAGTCATAGTGTTATTGTATACATAATAGACTACGGTATAGTGTAAACATAACTTTTAAATGAACTGGGAAACCAAAAAATTGAGTGACTCATTTTATTGTAGTGTCTGTTTTATTGCGATCGTCTAAATGTAAACCTGTATTGTCCCCAAGGTATGCCTGTATGTAATTAACTGAAAATTTTAATAAATGCTTTTCATCAGATTGAAAAAGTTCCTTCAATTCCTAGTTTGCTGAGTTATTATAGTATTAAATTTTGTCAACTGCTTTTTCTTTATTAAGATGATCTTACACTTTTTGTTCTTTATTCTGTAAATATCTTGAATTACACTGACTTTTGAATGTTAAGCAAACTTTCCAATCCTGGGATATACTCCATTTGATCAAAAGAAGGTGGTGTCCTTTTTATATGTTGTTGCATTTTATTTAATATGTCACTGAGGATTTTCCCACCTTCTATAATTTTTAATTATATTTTATTGATTATTCTATTACAGTTGTCCTGATTTTTCCCTTTTTGCCCGCCCTGCACCCCGCATCCCCGACTCCCTTAGGCAATCCCCCTACCCTTGTTCATGTCCATGGGTCATGTGTACAGGTTCTTTGGCTACTCCATCTCCTATACTGTACTGTACATCCCCATGGCTATTCTACAACTACCCATTTATACTTCTTAATCCTCTCACCTCTTCACCTATTCCCCCACACACCCCTCCCATCTGGCAAACAGCAAAAGGCTCTCTGTATCCATGGTTGATTTTGTCTCTGTTCTTGTTTGCTAGTCATTGATCTTTTAATAAGAATTTTATCGAATCTGTGTATTACTTTAGGTAGTAAGGATATTTTCACAATATTAATCCTTACAATCCATGAGCAAGGTATATCCTTCCATTTATTTGTATCTTGTTCAATTTCTTTCTTCAATACTTTATGGTTTTCATCTTTAGTTTGAATTTATTCCTAGATATTTTATACTTTTGATGCAATTGTAAATGAAATTGTTTTCTTCATTTCTTCTTTTGATCATTCATTATTGGTGTACAGAAACATAACTGATTTATGCATATTGATTCTGTATCTTGCAACTTTACTGGAATCATTTATTAGTTCTAATAGTTTTTTTTGGTGAGGTATTTAGAGTTTTTATATATAGTATCATGTCATCTGCAAATAATGAGAGTTTTTCTTCCTCCTTTCCAGTTAGGATTCCTTTTATTTCTTGTCTTGCATGATTATTGTGGCTTGAATACTATGTTGAATAGAAGTGGTGATAATGGGCATCCTTGTCTTGTTCCTGATCTTAGAGGAAAGGCTTTCAGTTTTTCACCATTGTGTATATTAGCTGTGTGTTTGTCATAAATGGCTTTTTTAATATTGAGTTCTGTTCTTTCTATATCCACTTTATTGGGCTTTTATCATAAAAAGATGTTGAATTTTGTAAAATACTTTTTATGAATCTATTTAGATGATCATATGGTTTTATCCTTTATTTCATTAATGTGATATATTGCATTGATTGATTTATGGATATTGAACTATCATTGCATCCCTGGGATGAATCCCACTTGGTCATGGTGTATAATCCTTTTAATGTATTATTGAATCCAGTTTGCTAATATTTTGTTGAGAATTTTTACATCTCTGTTCATCAAGGGTATTGGCCTGTAATTTTTTTAGTGTCTGTATCTTGTTTTGGTATCAGAGTAATGCTGGCTTCATAAAATGAGTTTGTAAGCATTCCTCCCTCTTCAATTTTTGAAATAGTTTGAGAATATAGTACTAATGATTCTTTGAATGTTTGGTAGAATTCAGCTGCAAAGCCATCTGACTCTGGACTATTATTTGTTGGGAGTCTCGATTACTGCTTCAATTTTATTGGTAGTAATTGATGTATTTAAATTTTTAATTTCTTCCTAGGTCGGTCTTGAAAGGTTATATACTTCTGAAAATAAATTCATTTCATTTAAATTGTGGAATTTTTTGGCATATAAATTGTTCATAATATTCTTCAATGATTCTTTGCATTTCTTAGGTGTTGGTTTAACTTCTCTTTTCTGATTTTATTTATTTGGGCTCTCACTTCTTTTTCTTGATGAGTTTAGCTAACGGTTTATTTTATTTATCTTTCTGAAAAACCAGATCTTAGGTTTATTGACCTTTTCTATTTTAATTTCTATTTTGTGTATTTCTGCTCTGAATTTAACTATTTCCTTCTGTTTACTTTGGGTTTTGTTTGTTCTTCTTTTTCTAGTTCCTTGGTGTAGAGTTAGATTGTTTGGGATTTTTCTTCTTTCTTGTGATAGGCCCGTATAGCTATGAACTTCCATCTTAGAACTGCCTTTGCTGCATTTTCATTTGTTTCAATATAGTTTTTGATTTATTGCTTGATTTCCTCTTTGATCCATTTGTTGTTCAGTAGCATGTTGTTTGGTCTCCACATATTGGTGTTTTATCTAGTGGTCTTTCTGTAGTTGATTTCTAGTTTTATGCCATTGTAGTCAGAAAACATGCTTGATATGATTACATTCTTCTTGATTTTTTTGAGGTTTTGTGGCCTGTATGCAACTCATCCTGGAGATTGTTCCACATGCGCTTGACAAATAATGTGTATTATGTAGTTTTTGGATGAAACATTCTATAAATGTCTTTTAAGTTGATCTTATATAATGTGACATTTAAGGGCATAATTCACTTATTAATTTTCTGCCTGGATGATATATCCCTTGATGTGAATGGGGTATTAAAATCCCCTACTATTATAGTATTACTGTGGATTTCTCCCTTTATGTCCATTAATAATTGCTTTATATATTTAGGTGCTCCTATGTTGGGTACATAGATGTATATGATGATTGTATCTTCTTCTTAGATTGACCCCTTTATAATTGTACTTCTATGTAATGTACTTCTTTGTCTTTTTTTATTATATTTTTGGTTTAAAGTCTATTTTGTCTGATATAAGAATTGTTATTCCAGCTTTCTTTTTATTTCTATTTGCATAGAATATCTTTTTAAATTCCTTCACTTTCATTATGTATGTGTTTTTGGATTTGAAGTGAGTCTCTCATAAGCAGGATATAGATGGGCATGTTTTTTAATCTATTCAGCTACCTTATATCTTTTTATTGGAGCATTTAATACATTTACATTTAAAGTAATTATTGATAAGTATGTACTTATTGTCATTTTGTTAATTGTTTTTTAAAAATGCCCTCTGTTCCTTTTCTTTGTTCTCTGTATATATTTTTTAAGGGTTTTGGTTTGTGGTTACCATGATGTTTATGTATATCATTCTTTATCTATAGCTGTCTATTTTAAGCTGACAGGCATTTAAGTTTGAATATATTGTATGAGGACTACATTTTTACTTCCCCCTTTATGCTTTATGTTACCGATGTCATATTTAGATCTTTTTGCATTATGTATCTCTTAACTGCTAATGGTAGATTAAGCTGATGTATTTTTCTTTTACTCTTCACAGTAGTTTTTAAATGTCTAATGCATTGTACTTATTGAATACTTGCTTTCACCCATGAGGTTTTTCCCCTTGCTCATATTTTCTTATTTCTAGTCATTGCCTTTCCTTTTCCATTTAAATAAGAGCTTTTAACATTTCTTGTAAAGCTGGTTTAATGGTGATGAAGTTCCTTAGTGTTTGCTTCTCTGGGAAACTATTTACCTCTTCTTCAATTCTGAATGATAACCTTGCTGGGTAAGTAATTCTAGGTTGTAAGTTCCTTTCTTTCAGCACTTTAAAGATGCCCCATCGCTCTCTTCTAGCCTGCAAAGTTGCTGATGATAAATCAGCTGATAGTTTTATAGGGTTTTCTTTGTATGCTACTCATTTTTCTCTTGTGCTCTTCAAGATCGCCTCTTTAACTTCTGCTATTTCAACTATGATATGTCTTGGTATGGGTCTCTTTGGGTTCATCTTGGTCAGAACTTACTGTGTGTCCTGGACCTGGCTGTTTGTTTCCTTTCCCAGGTTAGGAAAGTTTTCATCTATTATTTCTTTAAATAAAGTTTCTGTTGCTTTCTCTCTTTCTTCCCTCTAATGTTAATATTTGAGTGTTTGATGCTATCATAGAGGTCCCTTGAACTATCTTCATTTTCTTTCTTTCTTTCTTTTTTCACTTACAGCAGGGACTACTATCAAACTCTACTCATAGGGCCAGAGACCCTTGTGGTGTTAGCAAAAACCTTGCTCCTTGTGTAGCACACTTACCCTCATTTTTTTTAAAAAATTCTTTTTTCTTTCTGCTATTCTGATTGGTTGATTTCTGTAGTCTGTCTTCCAGATTGCTGACCATTTCTTCTGTGTTAGCTAATTGATGTTGATTCCTTCTAATGTATTTTTCATTTTTGTTATTGTATTCTTTGTTTAATTGTGTTTTTTATTGCCAGTTATCCCCCAAATACCTCTTTCTGTCACCATCACCACACTGTTGTCCAAGTTATTGTATTCTTAAGTTCTGCTTGGTTCTTTCTTATACTTTGTGTTCATTGAAGTTCTCCTTAAGTTCCTCTATTCCACTCTCAAATTTTATGAGCACCCTTATGGTCATTTCTTTGAATTCTTTATTAGACAAACCACTTGATTCCACATCCTTAAGGTTCTGTGAGTTTTTTTCTTTTTCCTTCATTTGAGAGATATCTTCCATCTTTTCATTTTATTTGACTTCATATATTTGTTTATATAAATTAGACAGAATAGCTATCTCTTCCTGTCTTGGGAAGTTGGTGTTACATAGAAGCAGGCTCTGTGTACACTGTGTGTGGAGTTTTGGCAGGCTGGTTGGAGCTGAGTGGAACACTGGCCTACTGAGCTGGAATGGCTCTGGATGAGGAGGCCAGGTGTGTGTCCTAATGCTCTGCTTGCACACTGTGTTTGAGCTGAAATGGACTCAGGTAATGTATCTGAGAACACACTGCAGCAACCTTGCAGGCAAGTCAGAGCACCTGGATAAAGCCCCAGTCCATCCTGTGGAGGTGGAGGGGGAATGTAAATAATGGCACTCATAAGCCTCTCCAAGACCAGAGAATTCCCACAGTCCCCAGAGAGCTCCCATGGCTCTTCAGTCTTTTCTACACAGTCTCTGTCTTGTTTGTTGTAACAAAAGTGATCCTGTGTAGAAGAAACCTCTTGTAGGCTTTATGTGCTAAGTAGTTTTAGAAAGACCCATGGAGTTGAGCAGAGTCTTAAGTATGTGGGGACTAGCACCTGCTGGCCAGGAGCAGCTCTCAGAGTGGAAACCAAGTGGCTACTGGTGTTGCCCTATAATATCTGCTTGTTCCCTTTGTTCAAAAGCAAAAAACTCCAGGCAATGTAACTGTGAACATACTGGGTGATCTCTGGCAGGGTAGGCCAAAGCACCTGAACAGAGCTTCTGCAAGCCCTTTCAAAGTGGGTGCGGGGGGGCGGGGCAGTCATAAACAAGCAATGGTGCTCCCTGGCTCCTCTGGCCCCTGAGAGTCCCTGCAGACACAAGAGGGCTCCCTTGGCTTCCTAGTCTTCCTTATTCAGTCTCTTTCTGTTTGTTGCCAGAAGCCGTTCATTCAGTGCTCTGATGTCTTATAGGAGTAATTACTACCATGTGCTCGTGGAAGGGGGCAAATGCTTCCACCATCTTTGACCTCCTCCAACCATTTACATTTAATGTAATTACTTTTATGGTTGACTTAAGCCCCATGAATTTGTTATTTGTCTCTTCTATTTGTACTCTGTTGCCTATTTCCTACTTCCTTTTATGTAACTTTAATGTTTTTAGTATCCTATTTCCTTTACTGGCTTTTTAGCTATACTCTTTGTTATTATTAGTGATTTTTCTAGGGCTAACAATACACCTCCTTAACTTACCAATGCTTAGAAATAGCATTGTGCCACTTCACATTTCATACTCGATGTTTCCCACCAACATTTCCCACTTCCCATTTTACATTTCAGTTCCACAAATGTAAGAACCTTATAATGATATGATAAATTTTACTCACTCTCCTACTCTACCCTCTTACTGATGTTCTAATTTCTTTTTTACTTCTATTTATATTACAAATTCCATCTCACAATGTTATTGTTTTTGTTTTAAACTATTGGCTGCCTTTTAAGGAAATTAAGAGATTAAAGCCTTGTAACAAGAGATTAAAAAGATAGTTATTTGTATACACCCATATATTTACCATTTCTGATGCTTTTCATTCTTTGCTATAGATCTGAGTTTCCATATATTATTTCCTTTCTGTCTAAACTTTTTAGCATTTCTTTCTTTCTTTCTTTTTTTTTTTTTTTTTTTTTTTTTTTTTTTTTTTTTTTTTTTTTTTTTTTTTTTTTTTTTTTTTTTTTTTTTTTTTTTAGCATTTTTTGTAGTGTAGTTCTAGCACCAGTGAATTTTCTCAGCTTTCAAGTGTCTGGATTCACTTTATTTCATCCTATTTATGAAGCGTGTTTTTACTGAATAGAGAATTCCAAGATGACAGGGTTTTTTTCCTTTTAGTACTTTCAAGGTATTGTTCCACCATCCTCCAGAGGGGTGTCCAAACTTTTGGTGTCTCTGGGCCGCACTGGAAGAAGAAGAGTTGTCTTGGGCTATACATTAAATATACAGACACTAATGAAAACTGATGAGCCAAAAAAGGTCCGTGCATAATTTATGATTTTGCGTTGGACCGCATTCACAGCCATCCTGGACTGCATGTGGCCCACAGGCTGTGGGTTGGATACCCCTTATTCTGATGAGAAATTAATCATCATTCTTAATGTTTTTCAACTGTACAAAATATGTCTTATCTTTTCTCTGACCACTTTCAGAGTTTTTCTTTGATTTTTCAGCAGTTTGACTATGACATGCCTAGATGTATGTGTGTGCTTTTAAATTAGGTATAACTGAGATTTCTATATCTGAAAGTCAATATTTTCTTTAAAAATTTGGGGAAATTTTGGTCATAATATCCTTAAAGATTTTTTCTGCCCTATTCTCACTCTCTCTTCCTTCTGGAACTCCACTTATATATGTGTTAGACTGCAGTTCTATTCATATTCAATGTTTCTGTTCTTCAGGGTTCATTAACTCTTTCTTTTGCCATCTCCAGTCTGCTATTAAGCCATATCCAGTGAATTTTTCTTTTCAGTTATTGTATTTTCCAGTGCTAAAACTTTCATTTAGTTATTTTTAGTAGTTTCCATTTCTTTTCTGAGACCTATATATTCAGTCATTAAGATCGTAGTTTCCTTTAAGTACTTGGCAACTTTTATAATAGCTTCTGTAAAGAATTTGTCTGCTAAATTCAACTTCATCTCAGGGTCAGTGTTTATTGACTATTTTCTCTTGACAGTGGGTCAAAACAAATTATAAATCATTTGTTTTGTTGTACGGCTATTAACTTTTTATTTTATTCTTTTTTCGCTGTTTTGGTGGCTGTCACCCAAGGACACCTTTTACACTGCCAACTATAATATACTTCACTACAATGTTTTCAACCTCCCTGTTGAAATCCCTTCTCAGGCACTGGTCAGTGTGGCTCAGTTCATTGGAGCATCATCCCATATAGCAAAAAGGTTGTGGGGTCGACCCTCAGTCAGGGCACATACCTAGGTTGTGGGTTTGATCCCTGGGCAGGGCGTATATGGGAAGCAACCAATCAATGTTTCTCTCTCTCTCTCCCCATTTTGAGTATTTTTTTAAAAAGACATTTCTTCTCAGCTTCCACTGACTGATTGGAATTTACCCTATTATCCTGAAATTGACATCCTGATAGTTTGTGCAAATTCACTGAGAAGGCCAAATAATATATTTGGAGAAAATTACAGGTTTTGATGCTAAACAGACTTGATTTTCAATCTTAATTCTGATACTTACTGGATAGAGTGTCTTGGGCAAGTTATAAAATCTATTTCTTCGTCTTTAAAATATTCATAACAAATATTCATCTTAATGGAATTTTATGAACATTAAAGATGACATCAATAAAGTATATAGGACATGGTACGCAATAAATTGTACCTACTATTACTAATTACATACATACCACTTGGTTCAAGTTTTCTACATTCCATAAGGGACACTGGTCTAACCGGACAATCCATCTAATGCTTTAGCCCATATACTCTGTTGAATCCACCACTCTGGACCCATTTTTTTAGAGAGCAGGGGAGGGAAGATAGAGAGGGAGAGAAACATCAGTGTGAGAAGGAAACATCGATGGTTGCCTCTCATACACACTCCAGCCAGGAATCTGGCCCACAACCCAGGCATGTGCCATGACCAGGAATTTAAATGGTGACCTTTCACTTTGTGGGATGACGTCCATTTGACTGAGACACACTGTCTAGGGCTGTAGCTATACATTTCTTCCCACCCATTGTCCATATTCTGAGCCTGTTGTCATCTACAAATACACTACTTTAGAAACTTCAAACTTCAAACTTCCCAATATTCCAAACTTTCATCACAATTTCTCCCCTTTCTTTTTTTATCTTTTATTCTACAAACTCTAAGCACTTACTTCCTACCCAGTCTATCAAAATGAACGAGAATGAATGAGATAAATTTCTGTTCTCTTGCAGCTCAGAGTATGGTGGAAGGGACTGATAAGTAAATACATAATTATAAATCATGGTTGTCACAGATTTTTGTACAGCACACAGGATAACTATCTAACCTAGCCTGAAGGCTCAGGATTCCTGGAGATGTTGCCTGAGGTTATTTGTAAAAAATAAGTAGGACTTAGCCAGATAAATAGAGAAGAGAGGGCAGAGAGGACAGCAATCCCAGAGGCTAAAGGTTGCCTGACTTATTGGATGCCTGTGCCTAGTTGAGTCCATGTAGAGCACAGAATGTACGAGGCTAGAGAAGACAGCCATATGATAAGGAACCTTGCAAGAACATTTGCCAAAGTTCCAGGTAATGACAGTCTAAACCAGCAAAGATGGAATAGAAACAAGAAGCGGAACTACTTGAGGGATATTTAGGAGGCAAAATTGAGAGACACATTTGTGAGAGAGCTGTTCACAGCACTTCTGGCTTAAGTGACTGGATGGGTGGTGGTACCAGTTACTAAGAGGACACACAGGAGCAGGTTTTGAGAGAAGATAATGAATTCAGATCTAAGTTAGATCTTAGTTAGATCTCAGGTGCAATGAGACAAGTTAGTGATATGCAGTAGGTAGTTGGGTAAACAGGTCTGTTGCTTAGAAGAAAAGCCTGGGCTGGAGATAAAGATTTAGCAGTAGAAGCATAGAGATAGTAGAAGAGACCACGAGAAGAGTGAAATTGTTCAGGGAGCATATGTAGAATGAGAGGGTATTAAGAATGGAACATAGGTTTGGTCCGTAGGTGTATATCTGAGAGTCAATGAATATTGCTAAAAATTTTATAGTCTCAAAAGACGACAATGACTCCTTCCTTCCCTCCTCCCAGATCCTCACCAGAAGCAGCCAGATGCAAATCCTCCAGCAGGAAGAGGAGGAAGCCTTTAGAATTCAGGTGCTGCCACAGGTTCTCTTGTGCTTTGTTCTGGACCCCTTGGCTCAGCAGAAGGCGAAGGTGGGTGGCACTGAAGGTGGGGTGGATGGGGGTGTACGTGTAAGGGTGAAGTGGCTCCACTAGCGTCTCCACAAAGGCTGACTTCCCTGTTGCTGCCTCTCCAGCCAGCAGTACTGGGTGTCCCTTCGACAGAAGTAGGTCCACCACATACAAGAGTCGTTCAGTCTGCAGGACAGAAGCAGGGCTTACTGTGGTGGCACTAGGTTAGGACAGTAATCTAACTGGCAATCAAGGTCTAGGGATCTCGTATTAAAGCTGTACTTGCACAACACTTTATGGATTTTTGTGAGCATGAAAACATATCAAAGAACAGGGGCATGTGTGCCTCGGCTGGGCCTAGAACATTGACTGTCCTAGAATACCCCCTTGAATCCCAACCCCAGCTACTTCATACTGTCCTCACACCTGGGGAGAAGGACTGAAGGTGCCCAGAGGTCCCTTGATGTGGCTGCCCAGGTATTGGCCAGTGAAGGGGACCAGTGTTCCATCTTCTGGGCATACATGTAGATCAAACACCGAGGCAGAGGGTGGTGGCTCAGGATAGTTGGGAAGGCAGCTAATAGAATCCCTCAGGAAGGTATCAAAGAGTGGCCAGAACCTGCTCGAGTGGACATACAAGCAAACATATCAAACAGTTACATTTCCATTTGTGACACACTCCACCCACCCCGACAGTTACATCACCTGGATTTGACTCCCATATGCCAGTCCATCTCAGCCCTCTGCATTCCCCACCCCCCACCTCTGTAGATACCTGGAAGGAAGGTGGGCTCCAAAGCCCCAGATCAAGGCAAAAAGAAAGCTGCTGACAACCAGCAAGTGCTCCCTGCACTTATTAGGCACGTCATCGCTGTCACCCTGGGACTGGTTCAGAGAGCTGCTTTTTGAGGACTTGAAGCTTTGAGCTACAGGATCACTATAGCTGAGGTCTTCTGCAAAGGTTACCATGCCAGAACAGGAGCCCCAGTAAGAAGTGGGGGCCAGAGAGGAGACTTGGCTCTCTTCTCACTATCAGTCCCCAAGCCCAAGTCCACCAAAGAACCAATGCCCCAGACTCCAGCCATATGCCATCTATTCTCAAAGCCCCATAGATCTCAAGCCAGCCCTCTTTTTCCCTTCCCTTCACCTGGTTTAGGTGTCTCCTTCTTGTCTACGCGTAGGTGGGGATCAAGAAGGCAGCGCAGGAGGCGAGCCAGGCTGGTGATTTCAGCCACACCTGGGCAAACTGCCTTCTGCCCATGTGTCTGCAGCAGGGATCTGGCACCCAGGTGGGTAAGGAATTGGAAGGTCGCAGGCACCAGCACTTCAGCCAGGTGGTTGAGCTCGGTGACCGTCTGGGGTTGCAGGCAGTACTCATGGGGCAGGGCTGCCATCAGGACGCTAAGCATCCCCTGCCAAGTCTGCTCCCCATCACACCAGACTAGGGCACAACGGCCCACCACTGTGGGGGATATTCCAGTTGCATCTCCCACCTCCATCAAAAGAAAAGTACCTGGGGGTCGTTCTATCTTCTGACCATTGGGGAGGATGAGCAGGGGTGGGTCACTCAAGAGGCAAGTGATGGAGTCCAGCCAAGCAGCACTGGAGGAGGCCCCATCACATACTATCCAGTGCTGGATCTCCCCTGACCCTTGTGCCTGGCTCTCTGGGTCCACGGTCTTATACTGATTGGCTGCACGAAGCAGCATAGGGAAGATACCTTGGTGCCAGCAGGGGCCCTCTAGCCATCCCAGGAACTCCTGGGGGCTGAAGACACTGGGATACAGGTGTGTAATTTCCACAGGCAGACAGCTGTCTGTTGAGGTGTCCTCCGTGGCTGCCAGCCGATTCTGGATCTCAAATAAGCTGCGCCAGCAAGTGGTCTTGCCACTGCCTGCAGGGCCCAGGAGCAAAACGCCAGAGGCCCGACCCAAGGCCTGGCTCAGCTGCTGCACGGACCCCAAAATGTTAGGGCTGGGATCCAGGCCTGCCTGCTGCAATTCCTCCACTAGCACTGGCGTCCTCAGCCAGTGGGTCACAGGCTCCGCCAGCACTTGTCTAGCACTAGGGAAGGTCCCACAGAGCAGCTCTTGGAGGTGGTGAAGGCGGACCCCATCAAAGGTGTTGAACAGTGGTGAGCGTAGCAGGGCACGCAGTAGGGCGGTCTCCTCGATGGCAGCGACGCTGTGGCGCTGCTGGGAGCTGGGTTCCTCTTTGGTCAAATTTAGAGCCTGTATCATGTCTGTGAGGACCTGCTTGAGCAGTGGCAAGCGGCAGGGCAGGGGCCCAGACACCAGCTCACACTCTAGGGAGAAGAATTTGGATAGGCGGGTAGCAATGCGGGAGGCATCCCGCATCCCTGCCCCCAGCAGAGTCAGCTCTGCCACTTGCTGCAGGTTAGGCAGTGTCAGGGCCACAGGCCGCAGGAGCAGGCGCAGGTTGGCAGGCACAGCAGTGCTCAGGGCAGGCAGTGTCAGGAGACAGCCATAGCCAAGCCGCATGCATACATCATGTTTCTCAAAGAATCCACTGCCAAGGAGCTGGGGCTGGGTTGGGTCAATGGTGCTGGTGCTTTGGGAAGCCTGCTGATGCAGAGGAGCATAGAGGTTGTGCAGTTCAGCCAGGCGCTGGCCCAGGGCAGACAGCAAACCATGGGGCAGGTGCTGAGCTGCCTCCAACAGCAGCCAGGCGCCAGCCTGCAGGGCCCCATTCAGGTAGTTGCTCAAACTTTGGGCCTCTATCTGAGGCAAGCAGGGCATCATCACCAGCTGGCGACCCAGGGCTTGTGCCAGGCTCTCCACCATGGCTGCTTTTCCCACGCCATCAGGGCCCAGTAGGGTCCCACAGGCTACTTCATCCAGGGCCAATAATAGCACCAGGGCTGGCCGCTCAGGCAGCATGCTGGGTAGAGGTCCCAGTCTGGGACCTAGGTACTCATAATTGTATAGGAAGGACCGGCCCAGCACATCTATCCAGCATGCCGGTGGTGACAGAGAAGTCTCAGTAGATGCAATAGTCTTGAGACTCCGCAGAGGGCTTTGAGGGATGATGTGCGGTGAACCCAGGTGGTACTTGAGTTGGCGGGCCCAGTGGAAGTCTGTCAGATCACTGACATGCTGCTCCTTCAGCACCTGTGCAATATCCCTATGCATCACTGCCATGACCAGTAGGGCACGGAGCAGGCTGGTCTGGCGGACAGAGGGCAAGGGCTGCCCATCATGGGGGGTCCTCTGGGCCTGCACAAAGTGCACCAGTACATCCAGCTTGCACACATGTGTAGGGACCATAGCCAGGGTCCTCCCCTCAAGCAGAGCCTCCTCCATCTCAGCCCACCATACTACCTCCTCTGCCACCAGCACACACTGCCATGGGAAGGCCTCAACTAAATCTAGCCAGTGGTGGACATACTGTTCCAGAGGCAACTGGCTTTGCTGGGGCAGCTCCTTGAAGGCCTTGTCTAGAGATGGGGCCAGAGCCAGGCGGGCAGCCACACAACCCTGTAGCATGTGTACCAGTGCCAAACGCAGACCATTCTCCAGAGAGGCCAGCCACTTGGGGAGGTCTGGATGCAGAGGAAGGGGCTGTTGCAGTTTTACCTCCTCCCCACCTGTCCCTAGCACTGCAAGTGCCTTCACTTGAGTCTGAATGCCTGGCCTTGACTCCGGGGCATCCGTGTTATCTTCAGTTGGGCAGGACTTGAAGCTCACAGCGAACACGTGAGGAAAACAGCGTCGTACCCATATCTGGGCCTCACATGGCTCCAGTGGGGCAACCAGCAGGGCCACCAGCTCACTGTCACTGAGGAAGAAGAGGCGGGGGAAGTGAGCAGAGAGCCCATAGAGCACGCTTTTCAGAGCCATAATGATGCTCTCCAGCTCTACTGAGCTGGCTTGAAGCAGTTGTTGCAGCTGCTGGCCTTGGAAGTTAGGGCTCCGCTTGGCATTGGGCACTACAAGTGACAGAAGCAGGGGGTCGGCTACAGAGATCTTCATCAGGGTCCGATACTGATCGTCCATGGCCTTGAAACGGGAGTTCTGTGGTGAGGCAGAGGGCAAAAGCGAGGCAGACGTGAAGGGGCAGATCCTCTCCAGCTGCGCCCTGCTACTCTGTCCACGCTGCCTCACCCCCTTTCCTACCAGGTCAGAACTGGGGAACTGGATCTTCATCTCATGCAGAACTTTATTCAGAAAAATCCACTTTTGCTGAAAAGTCATCCACGCCTCCAGCACGCCACCTGTGTGAGCAGCCGGGGGAACACTGGAGGGATAGACACTAGGGTTCTAGCTTCTGCAAGGGGGTCCAGCCTGCAACTGACCTCTTGGGTTGCCCCGCCCCAAAATATTCTGCTCAGCAGGACCCAGAACACAGGGACCTTGCTTGGAGATAGAAAACTTTCACTATGAAAAAAGACCTAGTCACCCTGGCCCAAGAAATAGCAGTGAAGGAGGTTCTCACTCTGTCTTTCAGAACTTCCCCACCCAACCCCCACCTCTTACCCCATCCCTCCAGGCCATCCCACTTCAGGTCCCACCCATGAGCCCCAGCTGGAGGCCTGTACTCACTCAGGCCATGCAAAATGGTCATCCACTCCAAAGCTGTTTTGTATAAGTCTCCTGACTTTTGGACAGCCAGAATCTTGGACAACACCTGAAGACTTTCCTGGATGGAATCCTGTAGGCTGTTGTAATCTAAGGAAGAGCTGGACTGAGCTGGCAGTCAGAGGAGGCAAAGGCAGGAGTGCCTGATACCCCAAACACACTGACACAGGTCTGAAGCTATTCTCTAGAAGACCCAAACATTTTTTTCTTTCACTCAACTATATGCTCACCAACAGGCGGAGGATGTTGAAAAACTTATTTATGTGAGTTATAATTTCAAGTACAGAATTTAATCTAATACTATGTTAACCACTGAAATGTGGGTAGGAAAAGAGTTATTGGTTCTATGGAAATTATGAAAGGTTTCAGTAAAGGTGAGTTGATAAAAATATATTAAATTAGGTATATACCAGCCAATTTTTTTAAATTGGGAAATTATAATAAAAATCTTAAGAAGTTCTAGACTTAGGTAGCTGCACAAATGTCTTCATGTCACTGCTCAACTTTACAGAAACTGAAATTGGAAATAGTAGACAATGCACTAATGCAAGAAAGGATGTGAGAAATTCTATCACTTGACGGCAAATCAAAGAGAAGTTCTGTCCTAAGTTAAAAGATTATAAATAAATGCACACTTAAATGTTTTAAGCTTAAAAAATATCTTAAGCTATGTGTGCATCATATTTTATGGTTTCCCTATGTAACCAACTTCTTGAATTTGCCAGCTGGGTTTCAGTTGGGTTGGAAAGAGAATTTCTCCTCTACTGGCAATTCCCAAACTATACCATCCTGAGTGCATATCCTTCTCCCCTTGCAAGTTTAGAAAACTCCCCCTTCAAAAGTCAGCAAGAAGCCTCTCCCCAAGGGAAGGGAAGATTTCTCTGGCTCTCTCTGGTCCTCTGAAGCTGTCTCCTTTCTGAGATTCTCCGGCCCTCAGTGAGGTGCTGTACCGTGCACTTATCTCTAGTCTATTGTTTCTCTCTCACTGGAATGGGAGCTCCTAAAGGACAGGATTTCTGCCTGAAAATCTCAGGGTCTCCTGTGCTTGGCTCAGAGGAGGAAGGTAAGTTTAATGAGGGAACAAAAAAGGAATGAATGAGGGAGTCAAAAGATCAGACATCAGGGTACAATCCAGAGGACAGAGCATTGAAAGGTGGGGAGACGTGACTGTGAGGAATTTCTTAATACACCGGAAGGGAAGGACCTTTAGTAAAGAGGCCAGGCGTTGTGTGGGAGTGAGGGGGTGGGGACTCCCAAGATTAGCACTGTATGGGAGCTATGTGATAGACATTATCTCAGGAAAGAATGATGTCTCAGGCTTCCCTGCAAGGATGGGGACCTGGCTAGAGAAGCCGTAACTGGCAGGGCTTGGTGGGTGTGGCAGATGAACATGGCCCCCTGCAAGGGACTTTCACTGGGCCACAAGGGCTGGTCTTACCTGAAAGGATGAAGGTGCCACTATCCTTGGCCACTATATCCCTGTGGGGGTTGCGGAGCACTTGTCTCTTAGAGCGCTCCAAGGCTGGTGGCTCGTAGGGCACATGCAAGATGAAGTTGAGCAGTCGCAGCTGGCGCACTTCCCAGACCCGCTCCAGCTGCTGCAAGGTCTCTCGGGCATGCATTTGTTCATTTTCATTCCTCCAGATCTGGAACAGTGGGGTCTCAGGAACCAGCACTGGGCAATGGCTCAGGGGATAACATCAGAGCTGGGACTCAAAGGCCAGGGCTCAGGGGAGTAGAGGCCTCAGAGACAGAGAGTGGGACCATCAGGCTTCAAAATAGGCCATCAGCAGTAATACTTTGATCTGCTGCCCTGAAACCCACTATTTTGCAAGGCTCCAGCTGAGCAGACAGTACCTTAGTCAGCTCATGCTCTTTTGGGGCAGGGTAAGTATTGGGGGACATCTGCTATCCTGTATGCCCACAGCTTCGGGGCTGCCACCCACTTTCTCCCCCTGGTTGGGGTTGGGTGCATACTCTCAGTCACAGAGAATCAGAAAGGATCCCTCAGATCCCCACATGCTCCAGGCAGACCAGCAATCTCAACCCCACCCTCCAACTACCCACAAACCAATATCTATTACCCCCTTGTCTCAAGAGGCTGGTGAGCCTTAACTGGCTCTGTTAGAGCTTAGCAAACAGGACCTGGAACCACCTCCCTCCCTCCAGTGGGCCCCACCTGATTGATTCGATCTGCAAACTCCAGCAGTGGACAAGTGAGCAGCTGGCCCAGTGTCAGGAGTTCTACATTGAGATTGCCCAACCCTAAGGCTGGAGGTAGAAGGGACAATAAATCAGAGCAACAACAGTATATGGCAGATCTGGGACCCAGCCCAGCCCAGCCCAGCCCGGCTCCCAGAGTACAATATAGAGCCAAGAACCCCAAACCTAGGCGCAGGGCGCAGTGCACAGCCCAGAGCTCAGACTCTCGCCTGAGCCAGCCCAGGTTAGCAAGGAGGACCCTCATGGTAGTGTGGGAGTTATGATACTTTGGGGCAGGCAGAGAGCAGCCCAGGGAGGGAAGGTGTTTCCAACAGGAGTGGCAGGGAACTGAGTTGTTACATTGTTCTAACTATGTCCTTCCACTCCCCTCTGAGTCTACTTAAACGTACCTCGAAGGAGGGCTTGGAAGTTGAGGCTCTGCATCTGGAGGCTGCTCAGCTTGGTAAGCAAGGGCAGGTAGCTGCAGAAGTTCTCCAGGATGCACGTGGAGCACTGCAGAACTGGGCTGTGCAGCCCCAGAGTGGCTCTCAACCGGGCCGCCTCTGCTAGCCAGCCATCTGTCTTCTCCTGGGCCATGGGCAGGCTGAACTGTAGGGAGAAGGGCTCATTGTCAGCTGGACACTCTTCCCCACCAGCCCCTTACAGACTCTGCGTTCCCAGGCAGGAGCTTCAAGGAAGGGTGTCAGCACCTTGATAAAAACCATGCACTTCCATTCACTGATGGTCTCAGAGACGACTCGGTACAGGTGCCAGATGCTCTGCTGCTGCACAACAGGGTGGGTCCCACAGACTGGCAAGGGCACAGGACTCTCATCCCCTGTGGGACAGGGCTGGATGAGGCCTGCGCTATGTGTGGGGCCGGGGCATGAGGGGGAGTGGTCAGTCAAGAGCCCGTAATGACAGAGGAGAGGGCCCAAAAGTTCGGCAGAACAGCAGAGGCGGGGACAATCCAAGGGATGGTTATTCCAAGGATGGACTATCTGGGAAAGTGCAGTGGCAGTAAAAGGGAAGGGTTCCCCTTCCATTAGTCTCCATCTCATTCACTCCACTCGGGACGTGGCAGGCTCTTTACGATTGCTCGGATACACCAGGCATGCTCCCTCCTGCCAAGGGTCTCTGACTGACAGTTCATTCTGGCATGTTCTTCCCTCAGAGAACCGTATGGCTAACTCCCTCAATAAATTCCAGTGCTTGCTCAAACCTCACCGTTGTAATGAGGCCCCTGCAGCCCACTCCTTTAAGAGCATCGCCCATAGCCTTTCTTATTATTAGTGCGGATAATAAATTCCTCTTTTTCCAATAGTTTCCTTTGTGCTTAAATTGTCCCGGGTCTGTCCAGTTGGTGTCCCGTCTGTGTCTTTGTAACATGCTCCCGTCACCTGTTAAAAGAACTTAACATTTCCTCACTTTATGGCTTAAGAGATATTCCAGGCTCATCTTGTACCTACCCTGCCACAGCCCTGGAGTCATCTGTGCTCTGAGGGGCCCTGGTTTCTTTTAGTGGGAATGATATTAGAAACTAAGGTCTGGGCACAGTGTGGCTCCTGGCTAGTATGCACACACACTTATACGCCTATACAGGTGCACATAAATATGTGCACACGTTCAACGTGTGTATGTGTGTTTTAAAATGCAATGGAAATTATAGAGTAGATAACCACAGGCGATGGAAGCTTATAAGACAAGCTCATGATATTTCCCCAGAACTCAAAGAATAAAGAAATGAATGATGATGAAAAGGATAAAAGAAGTGGAGGAGAGTTCCAGAAAATTCACTCAACAAATACGAATTCTGGGAGGAGACCAGAACAAATATAAGAACCATTATTAAATCATCAACAAACATATTACCTACACAGGAAAAATCAGATTATCAGATTGATATCAGATTTGTCCATAGTGCTACAGGTCAGAAAACAGTGGTGCAACATCTGAGCTTGAAGAGAACTTCAGAACTCGATATTTAGCCAAGTTGTGATATAAGGACATTAGAAAGTCATACTCAGCCTAGGAACTTAGAACTATTTTAACAACCCCAGTTTCCATCTAAGAATAAATAAATTTATCCAAGCAAAGAATTAAAAAAATGGGAAGGTGTGGTATTTCCAAAAATGGTAATACATAAACACAACCAGGAATTCTTAGACATCAAAATAATTGTTAACATGGTTATAAAACAAAGCAAATGCCAAAAGCAATGAGTAGAAGATACACAATGAAAAATAAAGAATAGCAGTAATAATCTGGATCTAGGACCCTAGATTATTTTCACAGAACCCGGGAGTTTGG
>PVKM010023736.1:0-20966 GCA_004027735.1 Carollia perspicillata | reverse complement strand
TCTGTTCGTGCGGGAACACAGGCAGATGCCTCGCTCCTCTCTCAGACGTTGGACCCCGAAGGTCCCAGGTGGGAGGTGGGCGGGGGGTGGGGGGACGGTACTGCTTATAAGCAAGCCTTCAGGAGGCCAGGCTTTCCTTGTAAATGTGTAGCTCCAAAACAAGGAGGCTATTTGGGAGCAAAGAATCCAGAAAAAGGGATCAGTGGAAGAGGAATCTTGGTCCCGTACAGTGAATACCCTGAACCTGTCAAGATGCTTCTGAGAGCTGACAGGCAGACCAGGCCAGCCCAAGGCGTCCCCCCAGGCCGGGGTGAGGCCTGCGTTTCTGGGTGTGCTCCTTAGTTCCTGTCCCAGGGTGTCTCCACATGCTGAGTGGCTATGAAACAATGGCTTGCAGTGACTCAGCTTTATGAATAGGACATTTACAGTGAAGATTACAGGAAATTCCCAGAGTCTTCTGCTGGGGTTTATTTTAGGTGTGTGGCTTACACAAGTGAAGTCCCAGCCACCCTCCTCTAGCCTACCGCCCTCCAGCATCCTTGGACAGCCAATCTGAGGCCCATCTCTGCTGCCCTGTGACCAGAAACCTCCTCAGGTGAGGTCCAAGACGCACCAGGAGAGATGTCCATCCGGAGCAAAGGCTGTGCTCAGATTGTCCCTGGAGAGCAGCTGACACTTGTCTCACAAACGCCAGGTGCCAAGCCCTGTGCCCAGCTCTAGCCTGAGCCATGTTAATTTCACTTACTCCCAGGCAGAAGGTGCATCATTATTCCCGTTTGGTAGGTGGAGAAACTGGAATCCAAAGCCACGTCTGACTCATTCTGCATCTCAAGGGCAGACACAGACTCAAGTTCCCCTGAGCACAGACTAACAAGGCAAAAGGATCACAGTGAAGAAAGGAGAGCCCTCTGTTTTTTGGAGAGGAAGACGGGAGAAGGGTGCTAGTACCCTGGCATTTTCGGTATGTTTCCTTGTCCCCCAGCGACACATTTCTTGGCAGGGTGCGGTCTCTGGAAAGTCAGACTAGAGCTTTGAGTGGCAGCTTTGAGTGGCTCTGTTTCCTGCTGCAGCTGGGCTTCAAGGAGAAGCTAAGAGAGCTGCCCACACAGGGCTAGCAGGTTCTGAAACTGGGAGTGTGGGGGATTGGGGCTGGGAGGGGGGACTCAAGCCATTGCAGGTTCATGAACTAAATGCTGTTCAAATATTTGCCCAGCACCTCCCAGTGAGCTTTGGAACAAGCGGCAGGAGCAGCCCTTGCTGAGTCATGAGTGCTGAAGCATGAAACAGAAATGTGGATGCCATGCCTTTTCATGGCTCCCAGCCTCTGCTGTCCGTCAGCAGCTGGGGTCTCTCTCACCAAGGAGCCCAGTTACAGGGACAGGGCTCTGCTGCTAGGCTGCTGGACAAGGTGGCCCCTTCTTGGGATGAAACTGGCACACCCACGCCATCATCCAGCGGCTGGACTGCCAATGCTTTTCTGAGCTGCAGAACTCTGTTTCCAACAATCTGTGAGAGTTCTCCTTATAGATGCGCTCAAAGCTCCTGAAATCACCACGTTCTAAATAGAACAGCCCCGACTTGTCTTCTTATAGCCTCTCTTTCAGGTAATGGCCTCACCTCCTAGTCACCCTAATTAGAAAGTGCTGTGTCAGCCCGGTTCCTCCGCTCCTCTCCTCCCCACCATGTGTCATTGATCCTCCCTCCTGATGTCTTTGCCTTTATGGAGTCCCCAAGCCTGGAGTGGGTAACCAGCACCGGGGCCTGGCCACATGGCTCCTCCCCCTGCCTTTTTCTGACCCAGGGGGCACCGCACGTCCCATGCTGAGCTCGTCAGAGCTCCTCCCCGGGATTTTTCCGAGCTCCCCGGGATTTTTCCGAGCTGAAGCAGAGAGCCGAACACTTCTTTCCTCTCTGGTTGCCAGATGGAAGGCTGGGAATGCAGAGAGTCCTGTGGCCAGGGGCTCTGCTGCCTGGACAAAGCTGATCTGCAGCGAGAGACCTAAACCGTGTGGCAGAGAGAAGCTCTGGGGAATGCAGAGAGAGAATTTCTGAGGAGCTGCAGCCCCTCATTCAGCCACGCTTGAGCCCAGCTCTGTCCTTCCCCCAATCCATCCTCCTCAGAGTCACCAGAATTCTGTACCACTTTTCCAACTTTTTGTTTTTTAAAAAAAATCAAACTACAGAGAAGTTTACAGAATGACCCAACGAACATCCTTATATCCTTCACCCAGACTCACCAACTGTTTGGAATTCAGTCCCATCTGTATTCTCCCTGTATGTGTACACATTTTTATGCTGAACTCTGAGAATAAGGTGCTGAGGTCATAACACTTCTTCCCTAAATATTTCAGTGTGTGCCACCTAAGAACTTGAATATTTTCTATATCGTTACAGTATCATTCAAGAAATTTTACAATGATGTAACATTATCTAATATATATCCATATTCAATTTTTTCAAGGTAAATACGAATGCAGAATGTTATATAATGTTATTAGGTTTTTTTTCCTTTCTCAATTTAAGACTCAGTCAAGGATGACAGATTGCACTCAGTTGTCCATCTCTTTAGTCCCTGGAGTCTGGAAGAGTACTTGCATCCTTTTTTATATTTCATGATGTTAATATCTTTGTAGCATATCCCTCAATGTGGATTTGTTTTTCCTCATGATCAGACTCTGGCCACGCATTTTAAATAAGAATACAACAGAGATGATGTCGGGCTCTTCTCAGGGCATTGCATTAAGAGGCATGTGATTATTAGTTTGAGCCACTGTTGGTATTGTTCCCCCATATCCATTCCGCGCCTCTTCAGTAACGAAACCCCACTTCCCCCGATAGCCGTGCACATGGCTTCTCAGAACTAAGCCTGCATTTCCCATCTTCCCTTGCGGCAAGGTGTGGCTGTGTGACTAAGTTTTGAGCAATGGGCTTTAAGGATGATGTGCAACTTCTGGAAATGGGCCTTAAAGTATGAGGAACAGGCCGCTTTCCTTCTTCGTGCAACATAAAATAGCCTCCCTGCTCCACAGTGCTTCCTAATCTTCTCCCCTTCTGTGTTTTTCTTCATAGCACATAATATCAGTGACATACTATTTATTTTGCTTGCTTAGCATATGGTCTGCCACCTGTGTAATGTAAACTCCATAAACAGAACTGGCACATCACATTATGTTGGCACCAGTTGTTAAAATACTGAAATACTTCTGTACCAATTGGTGATTAGCCACTAACCCAAGTCAACATGGATCATGACCCTACCCCCCGCATGGTACCCAACAACCTTGGTCGTCCAGGCTGCCATAACACAATTCCACAGAATGAGTGTCTTTAACAACAGAAATTTATTTTCTCATAGTTCTGGAGGCTGAGAAGTCCAATAAGCAAGTGATGGTCATTTGGGTTCCTGGAGAGAGCTGGCGCTCTTCCTGGCTCACAGATGTCTTATCGTATACACACACAAGAGAGAAAGAGATGGAGAGAATTCTCCAGTGCCCTTTTTTAAAATAAGGGGACTAATATCATTGGACCAGGGCCCTATCCTCCTGTCCTCACCTACCCTAATCACCTCCCAAAGGCCCCACCTCCAAATACCATCACACTGGGGGTTAGGGCTTTAACGTATGAATGTGGGGGGAACACAGTCATTCAGTCCCTCACACAAACTAAACAGGCACTGGCTCACACAGTAGGGAGCTTCCGGGATCCTACTTCTGCATTAGGGCCAGTGACAGCCTGGTTAGTCAGTGACCGGGCTGAGCCCCTGAGGAGCTCAGTGAAGATTTGTGGAATGCGTGCTTGCTAGATCCCAGGATGACACCAAGCCTCTCCACTGTCTACCTTACACTCAGGAGGACCTGAAGCCAGGTTTTTCAGTAAATAAACAGGAAAGCAACAAGCAGCAATGCTTTGCTATTTTTAAAAAAGGATTTCTTATACTTTTTCTCCATTGTTTTCCTACTCCCATTCTACCCCATAGGGAGGAGGAAGTGACGCTGAGCAGAAACAGAAGAGAATCATCTTTTTTTCTGCCTTAGGGAAATGCTCACACCCATGCGCCAGGAGGCATTACTTATGGCACTAGAAAGATGTTTCAGTGGGCTAGTTGTCCAGCAAAAGGGAAACAGCTACGTGGAATGTGTCGTTCCTACAGCACACTGGAAAACCACTCACAATTTACAAATGAGGAATCGATCTGTGTGGACTAATGTGGAGAGACCCTCACCAATTTGTTGTGGAGAGGAAAACAGCAAGTTGAAAATAATACCTTTGGGACTTGTATATTAAAAAACCTCCAATACTTTGTTTTCTTTCTAAAACCTACCTCCTTAAAATGTTATGATGTTAAGCACACAGGAAAGTTTGGAGAATAAAATAATGAACACCTGTGGACCCACCATGCAGTATTTTTAGTCAATGCTTGCTTTAATGGTTTGTAGAAACCATTCTCACCATACAGCATCTGAAATAAATTTGTTTATTCATGTAACAAATATTTACTGAACATTACTACGTATATGTTCACACAGACACATCATCAAGATTGTGCGAAGGGATGTGGGTGTAACTGAACGAGACAGACAAGCAACTGGCCTTTGTGGAGGTTACCATTTTAGGCAGACAGAAGACAAGTAATAAAGCAAATGCATTGTTACAAACGATGCTAGATGGTATGAAGAACACAGAGGATAGTAGGTTTGACTTACCTTGGACAGGAGCAGCAGAGCAGGATGGATCTGTGCGTGAGCTGAGCCTTCAAGGGCAAGAAACAATCCCTAGAAGAGCGGATGGGGCAGAGAATCTCAGAGCCGGGGCTGGCTGGCTAAGCTGCTACGCCCAGTGCAAATGGACATGCAGGCCTGAGGCCAGGGGTGAGGTGTCCGTCTCTCCTTCCTGGGGGCTCACCACCCCAACCCGCCACAGATGAAAGACCCTCAAAGGGTGACAACCTCTGTCCCAGGACATGCTTGATCCCTGGATCCAGACGGGGTGACAGACCACTGTTGTCACCTGCTAAATGCCCCATGGGGCTGCCTGTCCTGAAAGAGATGGCCGGTGCTATGCCCGGTCCTGAGAGTTCACACCAGGTGCCTGACTCCCACCCTCCCCACAACCGTGTCCAGTCCCTCACAGGGGTGAAGGGTGACAGCAGCATGTGGACCTCCCCCTGCCAGTGTACCTGGCCATTGCTCCTGGCAGAGGGTGGCAGTAGTTATAGGTAGGAGGTGGGAAGGGGTTGGAAAGGGAGATCAGATGGGACCTGGGGCCCTAGGGAACAGGGAGAGGCATGAAGCAGGACCACGGGTTAGCTGAGGCTCCAAGCCCAGGGCAAATGGCATGCTCCATTGTCCCATCAGACATCACTTGCAAAACACAGATTTAAAACTAATTATTAAGAAATTCAAGATGGAGACTCCAGAGCATTAACCCCCAAGCACAGGGGCCCCCTTCTGAGTACCGGGCTCTGTGTGGCTGCACTGGTCACAGGCCCTGAAGCAGGCCAGCCCTGCTCAAAGTGACAGGAGCAATGGGGAGCAGAAGAGGGGCAGGGGCCAGGAAATGCTGGGTTCTGTGGGTCCCTGTAAAGATATTTGATTTTGTTCTTTGTCAGTGGGAAACCACCAAAGGGTTTCAAGCATAGAATTGACAGTTTAAGGTCACAGTGTCTGTGGTGGGGAGAATGGGTTGGGCCATAAAAGAGTGGAACTAGCGCTGACCAGTCCAGGCAAGAGATGGCGGTGATTTAAACTCTGGTAGAGGCCATGGAAATGGAGAGAAGTGGATGGATGGGAAAACAGGTTGGCCACAAAGTTTGTTTAGTTTTTCCCGTAAAACAAAAGGCATGTTTCACCAATGACTTTGTTGATTTGGATACTTTGAGTATGTCGGCTATCTCCCATGCAGTATAACGTTGATTGTTCTCAGTTAATGTCTCAATTTGATCACTATCAACTTTAACTGGTCTAGCTGACCATGGAGCATCATCCAGTGAGAAATCTCCAGCACGAAACTTCACAAACCACTTCGACACGTTTGATCAGTCACAGCACCTTCTCCATACACTGCACAAGTCTTTTTGTTTGTTTGTTTCAGTTGCATTTCTACCTTTCTTGAAATAATAAAGCATAATATGCCCAAAATGTTGCTTATTTTCTTTCATCTTCAATATTAAAATGGCTACACAAAAATTCACCAATTTTTTAAAAAAGATTTTATGCATTTATTTTTAAAGAGAGGGGAAGAGAGGGAGAAAGAAAAGAGAAACATCAATCGGTTGCTTCTCCCACACCCCCAGATGGGGACCTGGCCTGCAACCCAGGCACGTGCCCTGACCACAATCAAACTGTTGACATTTCGGTTCTCGATCCAGTGAGCCATGACAAAAGGTGCAAAAACTCACCAATTCTGATAAGTTTTTTTGTATATTCATGCTGATATGACAGCTGTCACAGGACAATCAAAAAATTGTTTCAAATGAAGTGAAAGATAACTAAGCACTGGCTAGATCCAACTTACAGGAAAAAATGAAACAACCTATTTGGCCAACCCAGTATTTTTTGGAAATAGAATAAAAGAAAAGGGAGGTACAGAAGTCAAGGAAGTGAGACTCCAGGAAGGAGGAAGGTGCATACTGTGGAGTGCAGGGGAAGGTTAGACGATCAAGAGCTAAACCTGTGCAAGGTCCATCCCAGGCCTGCCTGTACCCCGGGATCCCAGGAACCTCAGGGATGCAAATGGTACTTTTTGGTTGAATTGTTCTTATGTCTGGATGAAGTAGGCAGGGTGAGGGAGCTCTTCTCTGTCACCCTAGCAAGTGGTACCTTGCCCACCTGACCTTTTCCACCAGACACTAGCCCAGAGGGCTCAGCTCATCAGCTTGCAGGAAAACTTGTCTGAGGAAGCCAGGGAAAGTTGTGGGTGCCTGTTCTTCCCTCCCATGCCCAGCAGAATGGCCTTAGTTTTAAAA
The DNA here is from genome assembly GCA_004027735.1 of Carollia perspicillata. Taxonomy (NCBI): domain Eukaryota; kingdom Metazoa; phylum Chordata; class Mammalia; order Chiroptera; family Phyllostomidae; genus Carollia; species Carollia perspicillata. The sequence continues at coordinate 14,002 of PVKM010023736.1, read as the reverse complement.
CCCACGTGCATGAATGGAAACAAAGGCCAGTCCACAGCTGGACCCAGAGATGAAGAATAATCTGTGAAATTGTAATCTGTGTAATAATCTGTGGTTGTATCTGTGAAATCAACCTGAACTTTGGTGATCTTGAATGCTAGGTGTAACCTGCCTGCCTGCCTGCCTGCCTGAACCCTTTTCTATGCTCAGGACCTCTGCTCAGTAGGTTCTGAGCACGTGTGTTTGTGGGGCGGGGCGGGGCAGGGGTCGGTGGCGAAGGGAGATACTACGCTTGGCTGGCTTTCCCAGCAGAGGGCTACAGTGGGGTTTCTATTTTCATTCAAATAGCAATGTCAAAGGAACCTCAAAGTCTCCTTTTTGTAAACCAGTCAGAAATTTCCAACAAGGGAAGAAGCACAGAGGAGAAGTTGGGGGTGGAAAGACTGGAGGATTAAGGAAGAAGAGAAAGGCAGGGCTGAGTGCTTTGTGAGAGCTGATTGCCAGCTGTCCGGGTTTCTGGAGGCTGTTGGCTTCTGAAAAGCGGCCACAGGCAAGTAATGAGCGGAGAGCATTCTTACAGGCTTTGCTAATGCGGATGCAAATGCAGACCGGGAGGGAGGAAATGCAGTCCTGGTTTGACGTAACCATCGGTCCCTCTTGAATCAATATTAAAAGCTGTCATTTTTCTCCCTCCCTGGTGGCAATGTTAGTGGAAAGACATCCAACTATAAGTAACATCTTAAACCTATTAATTTAGAGTCGTCAGCAAGAAAAGGAACCTGAAGAAGAAGGAAAACTCCTGCCTTTATTTCCTGCTAATTGGGTCAAGGAAAACTCAAATTACTGAGCTGTTCTCATTGTTCTCCAGCAGGTGCACAGAGCGCCGTCTGGCTCCAAGTTTGCCTGCGCCAGAGAGCGCTCAGGACAGTCACTTCGCTGAGGACAAACAGCATGGTGGGACCCAGCATTTCTCAACGTGCCTACAGGAAGCTAGGAACCCCAAGAAAAGATGAGTTTGAGAAGCACTGGATTCGGAAGAAGTTAAATGGGTTAGTAAAGAAACGAAACTAGAGTCTTAAATATGCTCATGGGCAATGTGAATCTCCAAGGAAAGTGTAGAAGACACTGTTGATTTTCTACTCAATACCATTCATCACCCCTCCCCCCTACTTCTTTGCTCAGATAGCCTGGATTTTGCTTGGCTATGATACCTGTGTGTTTCGTGGGCTCCTTCTCCAGTGCCCAGGCTTGTCTGAGTCATCCACTCTAACAGTGATTGCTTTAGGTTTGGACATGTGCTGTAGCCCTGCTCATTGTGGTGTCAGAAAAATCAGGCCTGGGGACTCTTAGAAATGTTTTCCTCACTGTTAAATCAAAACACAGGATGTGTGCTTGCCTCTTCCTGTCTTTGGACATTATCACATGTAGACACGAGCTTGGAGATACTGCAGAATCACCAGGAAAAAGCCGAGGACATCCAAACAGCTGATTCAATTCCTGATGCTGTTTAAATGTTGCGTTAGAACTTTGGGTTTGTTTCTTCATTGTTCAGGTGTTCTGTGTTTTTTTAGCTGATAGCATCCCAAAACCAAAGGGGACAAAAATATGCAGACATTCCTAAATTCATTTGGCTGCAGGAGGTCCCTGTGGACCAGCACTCACTGAGAACGCGTTGGGAACGGCTAATGAAGTTGGGGGTCAGAGCTGCGGGGGTTTTACTGTAGGTTCTAAAAATCACATCGGCTCCTCAGCCTCCTTTTCAACTTTGTGACGAGAGCATGTTAACTAAGGCAACATAAGCCAAGTGCCTAATACTGTGTGTGGAACATAGTAGGTGTGTCATAAGTCATTATTATTAATAACATGGGGTAGGGGAGGAGAGAAATACTCCAGTTTTAAATCTCATTTCTAAGAGTTCTAACCATTCCAAAAATAAAAACCCATGTATTCTGGCCCCATACCAGTTTATAACACCTTCCAGCCCTGCACTCAGCAGGTCAAAGATGAAATAAAGACACAGTGGGTGTCCTCCACAAGCACCCCAGCTCCAGTGCCCACAGTTCCCTCACTCTTCTGTTACAACAAGCCCAGGCTTCTGCTGGGTAGAGCTCCCTGGATGGCCATTGTCCCCCTGTGCATGCTAACGGCTCTGGTGCACTTCACAGTGAGAACTTCCGCATGTACCAGATGCTTAGAAACTCATGTGGATGCCAGGGGATTGAGTTCCTCCCTGCTCAGTGCCCTGGCTGAGACTCAGAGTGGCAGCTGGCAGACAGCTGACCTGGGCTTGGCCCTCTTCCTCTCTCTTCCATTGAGACAATTTGTATGTATGTATTACATACCTAGAAAAAGAATCCCAGGATTTTTCTTCTGCATGTATTCATCCATGATGCCAGCTAAGGTCTTCCATCAGTATAATGAAACCAAACAGACAGACAGGAGCAAATTGTTCTGCCATTTTTCTAGACCTTTGAGCTGTATATCAAATCTGAGGCTACATACTTGCTTCACCCACATTATTCTAATGTGTTGGTGAGATTCACAAAAATCTCCCCGTTCTGTGATCAGGCGGTAATTGCAAATTCGCAATGTAACCGTGCTTCTTCATCACTGTTAGAGACAAATGATGACCGTGGAGCACAGCCTATTATGAACTTGGCCTGTCTCATTTTATTGGTGTCATTGATGCTCTTCGGCTAATAAGCCAGGTCATTCATGGCTTTAAGGCAGCACGGAAAGATGACAGAAAAACTGGGACTCTGCTGCGTTCTGCGTGGGCTGAGGAACAGCACAGAGAGGCTGCGGCTGTGTGTGTGCGTGCGCGTGTGCGCACCTGTGGGCACATGCAGTGCACCCAGGTGTAGTCAGGCTTAGTGGAAATGTGGTGAGGTAGACTAGGCAGTATTACTATCCCCCTTTTACAGACCGAGAACTTAGATGTTCAGAGAGGCACAGGGACCTGCCCAGGGTGACATCACCAGTCAGTGGCAGAGCCTCTTGTGAGAACAGGCCTCTGGCTCCCAGGCCGTGAAGAGCATGTCAGGTGTTCAGCAGTGAACTCATTGTTCGAGGAGGATGGGAGAGGCAGATACTTATTTAAACAAACAAACGAACAAACATTTCCACTGCAGCCTGGGACTATGAATGCTCCAAGAGCATTGAACACTTGCCTCCTTCTCTCCTTCCACCTGTGCCCATCCCTGAGGGGAAAAGAGACCATGCCACACGGGCAGGCTCGCAGGAGAAAAGCAGACGGAGTGAAGAGCTGTATCACTCCAGAGGCCAGGTGAGGCAGGGGACCCTGCATGTTGGGACACCTGTGGGGCTGAGCACGCGCAGCGAAGACAGGGAGCAGAGGTACCGAGACGGGGGATGAGACAGCAAGAAAGGGGTGTGCTCTTGACTTTGGGGTACTTGGGGATCAACATCCCTCTTTGGGCAATGCTTTAAATCCTATAGTTCTCTGGGACTGGGTTATGGGAGGCCTTACCTGTGGCATGTTGCCCGTGCAGTGGTGCAGACACCCACTGTTCACTGAGAGGAATACCTGGTGAGTGGCGTGTGTCAGTCCGGGAAGCCTTCCTGGAATACCTGCTTCTGAGCCGAGTTTTAAACTTGTGCTTCTTATTCTCTGAAGTACATTGGCATCACCCAGGGTCTGATTCACTAGGGCTGGGGTGGGACCTGTGACTGCGTTTCTAACAAGCTCCCAGATGATGCTGATGTTCTGAGTAGCTAAGTTACAAAGAGTTACCTAATTGAGAAGTCGGGGGTGGGTTGGTCATTCAGAGAAGACATTGCTGGTAGCAGTTAAGATAGAGCAAAGGTCAAAGGTGAGAAGTACCACGAAGAGCAGGGTGTGTGAAGGGGAATGGCTGAGGCTAGAGAGGTGGGTAGGACCTCCCCTAAAGAGGGCAAGGGACACGTGAGGAGGGTGTGGTAAAGTGAATGAAGAGCTTGGATTCATCTCATGGATCAAAGTGCTTGAGTGCCTGGAGACTAGTTAAGAATGTGAGTCCCTGGCCCCACCCAGCGATCCTTGAATTTATTGGTTTTGGTGAGGGGATCAAATCCACATTGTTAAAGAAGCTCTCAAGTCGGTTCAGATACAAACTAAAAGTTGGACAACCCAGTGCTGGGTATTTAAAGGGTTTCAGAGTGGGGAGGGACGGATCGGATTTGCATTTCACATGGATGCCCAGGGAACCAGAAGAACACAGGCTGGGAGCAGGGATGCTGGCGAAGGGGTCGACGTGGTTGTGCTGCCCAGAGAAGCTGAGGACTTGGGCCAGGATCCTGGCAATAGGAATGAAGAGGAGGGTGAACTCAAGAAATATTCCTTGGTGACTCCTTGGTGACTTACTGATAAACTCCCAGTTATGGATATATTGGGGCAAGAGAGATGATGAGTTTGATTTTAGACCTGCCAAGTTTGGGGAACATCCAGGCAAAGAAGTTATTTGGACAATTGGAATTGAGAGTCTGAATTTCAGTGCAAGGACCAAGTCTGGCTACAGATTTGAAAGTCAGCAGCTTGTAGTTTATTTACCTTGAAACATCACAGTGAACTTCATGTTGGCTGAAGTGGGCTTTTCAGATTTTCCTGATTTCCATCAACAATGATGTTTCTGCTTGGTGTGTGCAGAGGCCGGACCCTTCCTGGAGAATTCTGAGCTCAGGGGAAAATAAGTACTCGCCATGGGAGGCTGGCAAGGCCTGTGAAGGGATGAGGTTGGCCTCCTAGAATCGGCTCAGGAAAAGGAAGGAACTTGGTAAAGGGACCCACCTATCAAATCCATCTTCCTGCTGTGACTTGACCTTACACAGGTTTTCACAGCCCAAGGGCAAATCGTGACAAATATAGTAGCATCGGCTCTCTTAAATTTCTCACTTTCTTCAATTATGGAGCCATGCACTGGGTTCCAGTCCTTAAGGCACCTGCAATCAGCTGGAAGAGACAGACAAGGAGTTGGATGTTTGTGGTGCCATGTGTGGAGTGCACAGAAATCTAAATAAAACTGAGGCTTCAGGAAAAACTTAGTGGAAAAGGTGACACGTGTTATATTTTGAAAGAGGAATAGAAGTTGGCTGGATGACAAATGAAGGTGAGGGAGAAGAAACATTAAAAAAAAAAAGAAACAGCACGTGCCAGGCATTGGATCATGAACTAGGACATGGTCAGAGAACACTGAATAATCAGAAATGGCTGGAGCAAAGGGCATGTGGGGACACACACTGGAAATGAGCATAAGTGGGGAGGGGGCAGAGCCTATCATGAAGGGTTGCACCATATGCAAAGGTACTAAATTTAAAATATAGTTGTGTGCTGCATAGCAGACCCACATATGCTATGGTGGTCCCCTAAGATTATAATGGAGCTGAGCCCTGGCTGGTGCGGCTCAGTGGATTGAGTGCTGGCCTGCAAATCAAAGGGTCGCTGGTTCGATTCCCAGTCATGGCACATGGCCCCTGGGTTGGGGGCCACGAGTGGCAGCCACACATTGCTGTTGCTCTCCCTCTGTTTCTCCCTCCTGCCCCCCTCTCTGAAAATAAATAAATAAAATCTTTCCAAAAAACAAGATTATAATGGAGTTGAAAATTCCTATTGCCTAGTGGTGTAGCCATGGTAATGTCACAGTGCAACACATTACTCACGTGTCCGTGGTGATGCAGATGTAAACAAACCTGCTGTGCTGCCAGTCATGTAGAACATAGCAATTCAACTCGGTACAGTATCTACTACTTTGTAACGATAACCAACGACTGTGTGACTGGGTTATGTATTTCCTATAGCACACTTTTTATCACTACTTTAGAGTGCAATCTTTCTGTAAAACAGTGTGCCATGTTATGCTGGAAACAGCTTCATACTTTCCTGTTTATCTCATCTCTTGCTTACATCATTTTCTCTTGTGCTTGATTTAATCTCACCTTGTTTTATAAATTTAGTGTAGCCAAAGTATACAGTGTTTATGAAGTCCACAGTGGTGTACGGTAGTGACCTAGGCCTTCACATTCCCTCACCACCCACTCACCGGGAGCCACTTCCAATCCTGCAGGCCCCATCCATGGCAAGTGCCCTGTGCCAGTGTACCATTTTTGATCTCTTATATGGTATTTTTACTGTTCTTTTTCTATGATAAGGTAGGTTTAGATACACAAATACCATAGTGTTACAGTTGCCTACAGCACTCAGTATAGTAACATGCTCTACAGGCTTGTAGCCTGGGAGTAACAGGCTGTACCTCGAAGTCTAGGTGTGCAGCAGGCTGTGTGTGTAAGTGCCCTCTGTGATGCTCATACAACAATGAAATCACCTCGCAATGCATTTCTGAAAAGGTATCCCTGTCGTTAAAGTGACTCATGAGTATAATCTTGAAAACCTCTAAGGTGCCATTTAAGGACAGATGGGTGTGGAACATTGGTGATCACACAGGCGTGAAGGGGACTTGAACCAAAAGAGTACAGAGTCAGTCCTCCACACGTCCTGCTGGCCCAACCCCCAGACACGCCTTCAGCTTCTCCTCCTGACAGCCAGCAGCCAAACGGGCCACTGTCTCTGGGTCCAGGCTCCCGCGGTAGCCCCCTCACCTACCTTGCTTCTGTGCTTTACAGCCTGTTCCCCACGAGGCAGCGGAGTGACCAGTTAATGATGTAAGTTGTACCATGTCCCTCCTCTGCTTAAAATTTTCAATGGCTTTTCATTGACTGCTCTCGGAATAAAATCTAACCTCCTTACCACAGTGCACTTGATCTGGTCCTTCCTACCGGTCTGACCTCATTTCCAACTGTACTCTGTCACCGTCCGCACTCCTAACACCTGGTCCTTCTTTCTATTCTTTACACACGCCCGGCTCATGCCCAGTTAGAGCTTTTTGCTAATTGTTCCTTCTGCCTGAATTCTCACACAGCTATCACTTCTTGCCTTTCAAGTTGTCATTTAAATACAGCTTCTTTGACAGTCCCCTCAATTTACAGGAGCTACTGAGTGGTTCTCTATCAAAACACCCTGTTTCAATTCTCTGCACAGCTTTTATTACTGTCAGGTACTTTACTGTTTATTTGTCCACATGTACATATATTGTTTCCCTCCTCTGGAGTTGATAGTCTCCAAAAATAGCTGCCGTCAACTCCTTCTCACTGTACTCACATGTCGGCTCACCAGTCACGAGGTGGAGTCTGTTTCTCCTTCCACTGAATCTGGACTGGCCTAGGACTTCTTATCACTGGCTTCCACTGACCAAATTCAGCAGAAAGATGCTGTGCAGTTCTGGGCTTCACTTTGGAGAGGCTTCTCAGATCAGCTTCCAGTTTTATTCTTGGGTGTTGGCTGCGGGGTAACAAGTGTGAGTCCCTGAGACCAGCCTGTGGGGAGGGAGTCCATGCTTCTGGGTGGGGGGGGTCACTGAAGGGATGGACATGCGGTGATGGTGAATGTCAACGAGTGAGTGATCTCAGCTGACCCCCAGAGCAGTAGCAGGGCTGCCTGATCTGGCCCTGACCAGTTCCTGACAGAGAACTGTGGGATCTAATAAACCCTTCTGTCTGAAGTCGAAGTGTTGGTGTTCTGTTATACAGCAGTCGGTAACTGAAACATCCTCCCACTGGAATGAAGCTTCGAGAGCTTTGCCTGGCCATACCTGGCACAGACATAGACTCGGTAGGTGTTTGTTGAATATGTGAATTTGAGGAAAATGGAGTTAACCATTGACTAGAAGTCTCAATGAAGCAAAAATGCTGATGTTTGACAGTAAGAATGCTGGTTACCAGGGAATTGAAGTTAGAAAGTGGGATATAAGAGATGCATGTGTGTGTGTTTAAACAAGTTTAGAGATATTGGAGTTTAACATTTCACTGCTGAGTTTTGAGGATATGCAGGACAGGAACGTGGCTGAAGTAGAGAGAAGACAAAGGCCACTGAGGTTGAGCTGGTAAACAGACTTCATGCTAGGGTATTGGCTGAGACACCTATTGGAAAATTAAACTTTCCCAGGATGATAGCTGTAGGGAGAGTCCCTGGAAGTTTCCACTTGAGAACTGTGAGAGGCCCATGGGGGGAGGCGGTGGATATCCTTGGAAAGATCCAGTTGCAGTGAAGGCATAAAGCATTCAGTGAAGAGTCTGAGGGAAGAGGATGGAGAGAGGGTTCCCCATGGAACAGAGGAGGGCCCCCCTGAGGAAGGTCGTGAGGGAAGGCTGCAGTGGGAGACAAGTCTGAGGGGTGGATGCAGAGAACAATGCTGGGCTGAGTCGAGCAGGATACTGATGAGGCTTTCACTCAGAGCAGAAGTGAAGGATGACTGATGAGATCATGAGGGAAGTTAACTGGCCTCAAGATTTTGGCTGGCCTGGAGAGAAAAAATTTTGGTTTTCCTGCCAACCCATCCAGAAGATAAATAATGTTTGCTGTTGGCAATAGAGTCAGCAATCTGAGACCGTTTCTCGGGATTCCAAATGAAACTGGTGAAAGGATGCAAGTGGGGTGTGGTTAGGCCCAAATCAGTAAACACCCCAGTGCCCTGCTGGCCTTGACATGCAGCTCTGAGCAGAGAGGGGCAGAGCAGGCCGGCTGAGGCCCGGGGAGGGGCTGCAGGGCTCACCCACTTCAGGACTCCGCGAAGCTTGGCTTTAGGTGGAGGGTTGGCATGACTGATCTGAGTTAGCTGTATGGGACTGGTGCCCTAAAAGTCTACAGAGAGGTAAACTGGCCCTAGTTACATCTTTTCAAAGCCTTTAAAACAATAAACTGTACTCTTGTTCTTTCATATTATCAAAGTAAAACATGTTTAACATAAACACAGTGTTTCCAAATTTCCAAAGCAAAGACAACGTCTAGCCCATGCTCCTCATTCCTGTCTTTGTCTACACACAAAACAATGAGCATGAGGAGCAGCTGAGTCCTTCACGTGCTATTAAATTCCCATTTTAATAACCCAGTCACAGTCTCTCTGGGCTACTCAATTTCTTGCCCTGATTCTCAAGTCAAATGGAACTAAGAAAAGGACGGCTAACAGAACTACAACAATGGTTTCCTTCAAGCCCTTCTGGTCTGTTATTCAAACTGAAAGGTATTTATTAAGTTCCCACTCATTTGTCAGGTCTGTTTTGATTACAGGGCACTGAAATCTGAGGTAAGCTGGCTTAGGCCATGAAGGAAATTTTTGGGTTTATACAAATTAGAAAAAAGAAAAGTCGGGAGGGTCAGCTCAATCCACTGCTTAAACGATGTTGGCAAGAATCGCACTCCCTGCTACTCCACCTTCTGAGTTCTTATTTTTGTTTGTTTTTTTTTAGTGCCAGCTTTATCTTAGGCAGGATTTCCCCAACTAGGGACTCCCAAAAGCTCTAGGCTTATTTCCTGCCAATTTAGTAGTACCCGCAAAAAGAATGCCTTTCTGAGGTATGGTTCTCACGGGTGGTCACTTGCCTGTCCCTTTACTAATCGTGACAAGGTAGATGTGATGCCCTCATTGGTCAGACCTGGGTCACATGTTCACTCTTGGGGTAAGCAGTCCCATTCAAGCCACACAGATAGGAAAGGGTGGCTCCCCCAATGGAAACCATGGTTACCAGGAGCAGGGGCATGGCGTGTCGCACTGATACAAAGAACAGGTAGCTGCTACAGAGGCTGGCTTCATAGATACGTGACTGCAGTTACACAAGGCCTGGCCTTTAAAAGGACCCCACACATTGTACAATGCTCTGCTGTCACTATTTTGAAATTCTTAACGATTTTTGAGCCAGGGGCCCTACATTTTTATTTTTCACTGAATCCTGCAAATTATGCAGCTGATCTTACTGCTACACTACTATGTGCACTGGGAAGGCTCCAGAAACACATAAAACCGAGTCCCTTCAGAGACAAGGAAACACAGGGTACATTTGGGGAAAAGCAAGTAGTCTGTGCTGATTGAAAGGAAATAATGGAAAGTACATTCCCTCATTAATTCATTCACTCACTCACTTACTCATTTAAAACTTCACTAAGGGGATCCTGCTACTGCCAGGGAGCAGGAAAGAAAAACTTTAGGCCCTAAATGGCTGTCAAGGCCCTCAAGAAGCTCAGTCTGTTAGAGAGAGGCGTACACAGACACCAAAAGGCAGAGCAAGGGTTGGTATAAAAGTAAGCAACGAAGGCTGTGGGAGCACCGAAAAGGCACTACTAACCCCGCCTGGAGGAGGGACTAGTGGTGGAGCCATGTCATTGCTCCACAGAAGCCAGTAGTCTTGGAGCATGTGAAGCGTCTTGGTTGGCAACAGACAGGGAGGCTTAGGGAGATGGTTCCACGGAGCAGGAGATGTCGTGGAACATGCGTCCAGGTAGAGGCTTGTGGATGAGCTCCCCGGTAGCACCGCTGCCCCCGCCCCCACCCCAGCCACTGAACATCCTTCAGGTCTGACTTCAGTGCCAGACCTAAGTGTCAAGATTTTTGTAGTTATCAACTCAGCACGTAAAATACTTCTTACATCTTGGGCAGAATATAGTAAATCCTTGATTTTCCAGTACACAGACAACTTTGAAGCAATCAAAGAAATTTTACTTTCTAACCCCAGGACTTTTCATTTTCATATAAAATATAAATTTTCATTTTATATGAAAATGAAAAGTCCCCTATTTTCACCATCTTCACCCCTATTTTCACCATAGAATGATTTAGCCTCATATACTATTATTTTTAATTGAGAATTTGGGCATCAGAAGACTCATACTGGGCAGTGCAGTTTTCCTCTAGCACATATCTGACTATTTGTCCCTGTGGAGAATCATCATAGACTTAGGCTTTTAAGTCTGTGGTTCCAACTAGCTGTGACCACTTTTTTCCTCAAAAAGTTAAAATTTGCTCAAAAAAGAAAATGAACATTGTACAAAAATTAAAATCAAAGCAGGGTGCCTGCTCTCTAGGAGCGTCCACTCATTTTGGGAGACCAAGCTCCAACCAAGGGACAACGCAGTGAACAGAAGGCAGCAGCACACACAAGAAGCTGTTCTGCCGTGCTCTTTGAATGCACTGATTAACGTGGGAGCTAAGAAGTTTCCTCTGGGGCGAAAACTTGAGTCAGCTTTGCAGCCGGATTCAGAAACCTACACGCATTCTGAAGGGAGGGGAAGAGCGCACCTGCCTGGACGAAGCCGGGGAGGAGGAAGCAGCATGACCCAGTTCCCCGGGACTAGCAAGTGAGGGCTAAGATCACCCACAGACCAATGTGAGGCCTCCTTAACGCAACGAGGAAAGGCTTCAGACGTCTGTTGCTGAGTAATAGATCGCCAGAAAACTTAGGGACTTAAAACAACCACGATCATTTTATTCTTATCGTTCGTGGTTCCAGGGGTTGACTGGGATCAGCTAGGCAGTTCTTACTCAGAGTTTCTGATCTCTAATTTTCGTAGTGACAGACCAATGGTCGTCGTAGTTGGAGTCATTGCAAAAGCTTCTGTGCTTTCACTCGGGCATTTAGCTCATCTGGGGCTTTTCCCCAGAGCACGTCTGTCTGTGTGGCCAGGCTCCCTCACAGTGTGGTGTCTGGGTCCCCGAGAGCGAGGCAGGATGTGGAAGCTCCCCTTTTCTGAAGGCCTAAGGCCGGAAACTGGTGTGGCATCTCGCACCTACATTCTGTTGGTCAATGTCAGAGACCAGATTTGAGAGGGGACGTAGAGCACCACCTCTGCGAAGGAGGTGTGTCAAAGAATTTGGGGGCCATCTTAAAGAATGGAAACACTGTTATTTGAGTTTGAAGTGTATTACATGGATTCTCTGAATTCTCACAACTATTAAGACCATTTTACAAGTGAGGAACCGGGCACAGAGGAAAAAGGTGACTTGCTCAGGATCACGTAACACTCTCGCTCCAACACCCGTGTGTTCAGCCGCTACTTTCTAATAGGTTCTCAGTTCCTGGAGGAAGAGGGATCTTCAAGGAGCCAAGACCCTCAGTGGGAAGGGACCCGAGCAATCCTAAACCAGACACTAATGTGAATCTGACTGCACTGGCCCAGAGGGCGTTCACTCAGAGCCTGCAGCACTCAGGTTAGACATTGCCTGATACAACCTTTCCACTGGGAAGGGGTTCAGAAATAGGAAAAACACTGGTGTATGCTGACCTGTCCATGGAGAACTTTGTGAGTATTTTCTTTGTCTGGGCCTTGAAGGGCAGGTAGGATTTGAGTTGTGGAGAAGAACAGAAAGTATTACTAAGGTTTTCTTGTGGGCACTCTCAGGTCCTCAGACTTTGGTCTTCATTTGCTTCATTTTCCCAATGCAATATAGCAGGATCTCCTGTTAAAAATAAGTCATCCTTTCCTTACCTGTCTTCTGTTTAAGGACAGGTGATTTGCCAAAAAGATGTTGAATTCAACTAAAATAGCTTTGTCGTACTACACACAAAATTTATTCTTTGGATGTGTTAGTATATGATCCCCTTACAGAACTCAGAGAACCTTCCTCGACAGGAAAGCTCAGTGACTTGCTCTCTGTGTGAAGGCCCGTTGAAAGGGCAGGAGTAATTCGGCAGGAGAAAAGTTGGAATTTCAACTTAATTCTGGCTTGATCATGTGGTTGGAAAGTCAAAACAAAAACCTGAAACATTACTTTTTGTTCAAAGTTCACTTGGAGAGATTGCATGTGACTCCTTGATCTTGTAAGGCAGGGCCCGAAGGCTTCAGGGCTCTCTAAGTGTATTTTGTGGTGAGGTTGCTGGGTTTCTGAATAAAGACCTATAGTTACAGTGTAGTTTCCTGTCCTGCTTTCTGCAGCATGGTTATGGTCTACGTCACATAGTTTGTCTTGGAAGAAGGGAGATGTGTGGCTGTTTTCTAAAATTATCCAGATTGGGACCCCAAAAGAAAAAAGTTCTGAGGCACATCAAATTTTAGAGGAAATCCTGGAAAACGTTGTGATGAAAATGTACCTCCTTCCTAAAAGCCAGGGCAGTTTGTCTGTGGAACTGAGCCCTGAAGCTAAGTGAAAGGCTTAAGAGCTACTCCTGGTAGATAAGATCAATAGATGTTCACTCTTATGAATGGTGGAGTTTTAGCCCCTAACCTGTAGAGTAGCCAAGGGACCTGGGTTCCCTGCGCATGCATTACACTTACATACAGAGAGAGCAAGGCCAGGCTTCAAGTTCAAAGGAGACCTATCCATTTCTAGCAGGCTACTTAAATAAACTTTTTAACTCAAAAAATATATGTCTGTTGTAGAAAAAGCATAAAACTGCATAAAAAAGATAATTTTTAAAAAGCTACCTATAATGCTATTACCAGAAATAATCACTGTTATTTTGGTATAGTGCCAGATGTGTGTGTACACACACACACACACACACATTAACACACACACACATATATAAATGATTGTAGGTCACACCTTCCATGTTGTTTTGTTCCTTGCTGTTTTTTGTATAACACTATATCATGAAGGTTTTTCATGTTAATAAATACATTTCAATGGTATTAAGTGTTTAATATTTCTTTGCAAAGCTGTATTATTATTTATGTAAAGAATCTTCTATTATTGGAGATTAATGTTTACCTTTTTTGCTATTATAAGCAACTCTGTAGTGACTATTCTTTTTTTAATATATTTTATTGATTATGCCATTACAGTTGTCCCATTTCCCCCCTTCATTCCCCTCCACCCTGCACACCCTCTCCTACCCACATTCCCCACCTTTAGCTCATGTCCATGTGTCATAAGTTCTTTAGCTTCTACATTTCCCATACTGTTCTTGCCCTCCCCCTGTCTATTCCTCCCCACTGTCTATGCTACTTATTCTCTGTACATCCTCCCCTCCTCCTCCTCCCACTCCCCTGTTGTTAACCTTCCACATTATCTCCATTTCTGTGGCTCTGCTCCTGTTTTAGGTGTCTGCTTAGTCTGCTTTTGTTTAAGGTGTGGATGTTAATAACTGTGAGTTTGCTGTCCTTTCATTGTTCATATTTTTTATCTTCTTTTTCTTAGATAAGTCCCTTTAACACTTCATATAATAAGGGCTTGGTGATGATGAACTCCTTGAACTTGACCTTATC
>PVKM010023735.1:0-20975 GCA_004027735.1 Carollia perspicillata | reverse complement strand
ATAAAAGAAAAAGAGAATAAACAAAACAAATTGGAAACAGACACAAAGTATAGAAAACAAGCTGATGGTTGCCAAAGGGGATGGAGCTGGGGGATGGAAAGAAGAAACAGTAATAGATGTCGTTAGGAAACCACACTACAAGGGAGACAGATGGAACAGATCATTATCCGGGCGGTTTACTGAGACAACGCAGGACGGAAGCAGGATAAAGCCGAGGGAAAACCTGATCTCTGGTGCAATCTCATAGGACGTTTCATCCGGTCATCTGAAGCTGGGATCACTTTTCTGAGTCGTCCTGATGCGGGTGACCCAGGGTAGCTTCTGTACGTCACGGCCATTAGTCATTCGCTACCCAAAGTCCCAGAGGGAAATCCCTTTGGGCTAGGTGGCTTTCTTCAGAGGAGGCAATGCAGGTAAGAGTTGGACAGTGACGACAGCAACACTCCCAGCACCTAAGGAAATGTGCTTTTCACCCTAAATGGAGATCCCTCAATGGAGATCTGATGGAGGGTATTATATAGTTCAGCGTGGATTTCGATCAAAAGCTCGAAAAATATTTTCAAGCTATGTGATGCAAACCTGGAAGTGTTTCGAAGCGAATTAATCAACACTTGTGACTATAATGACTTTCATCAGTATTATCCTGAGGCAGCAGTCCACAGAAGAACGAGAAACATGCATCACAAAATTAGAAATAAAGAAGAACGGACCGTGCTTGTAAGTGACAGCATCAGCTACGTACCCCCAGTTTCTGGTCATGCATTTAATCTTTGACCGTCTCTGTTCTTCACCTTTCCTCAAACACAACCGACTTCCCCAAGAGCTTCTACCGTCTCTGGTCCATGGATGTTTTTTGGGGACTTGTAGTATCACATCCCCTGGAATGTTGAACATTGCTGGCCACTTCCTTCTAGAAAGGGTCTGCCCACCCACCTTGGGCACCCCAACTCTCCTTGGTCAGTCCCACCCGGGGTTAATTTTCCTTCATGGGCACCTCCTCACTGCCTTCCATGTGATGCCATTCCTGGCCCGCCCCTGTCCACGGCCCAGCCTGGCTGGACCACCACAGCCCTTCCGACCTGTCCGCTAATGACCCTCAAATCTCCCCGGCAGGCTTTGTCCTCACGCCAGGCCTGCACCTGTTGACCAATCACATCCTCCGTGTCCGGAAGTCACCTGCAATTCCGAATGCACACAGCTAAACTCGTCATTTTCATCCTCAAGCCTACTTTTCTACATTGCAAATTTTTTTTATCAGAATCTAAATCTGGACCAGAGAGAAACATCCACTTGACCACGCACACCAGAAGGTATTCATGCTTTTTTTTAATGCTGAGGAAATTAAACTTAGCCTAAGAGCTTTCTTTGTCTCCGTGTGAAATGTAACCCCAATCTCACATAGAAAGAAGTCAAGTTAAAAATGACCCCCTGCTGCCTTATACATTCATATGAGACAACATACGCTTTGTATAAAGGTTTAAAGTAAATTTAGATGATTGGTATTTCTGAGTAAGTTTTGTACCAGATCTAAGTAAAGGAGATTTTAGGTCTTTTTCACATATGTAATAAAGATAGATGTGTGTGATTTAGACATCACCTATAATTAGGAAGTCTTTCAATCAAAGGTCATAGAAATTATATTTCAATGTTCTCAAATATGTAAGTTTTCTTTATCTCCATAATTAATTACATTTTCTTGAATATATGAAAGAAAATGAATGAAGGTATATGTCAATCACTATTGTTTTTATAAAATGCATTTATATTTGTAATCAATATCTCACATAGAAAGTTTTGAGTGGCAATTTTAGAAGAGGACCAACAGTGGCTTATTCCTATTAGGGATTTTCATCTTACTTGAAAGGACCCTGCATGTAAATGCTCTCTGGCTAAGCCCTGGCCGGGTAGCTCAACTGGTTAGAGCATCCATTGCAATACCCCACTACCTCAAGGTTGTGAGTTCAATCCCTAGTCAGCACAAATATAAGAATCAAGTAATGTCTCTCTCCCCCATTTCCTCCACCTCTCTCAAATCAATTGGAAAAGTAAAACACAGCAATTCAGCTGAAAGTCATGTTACTCAAAAGAAATTCATAACGTAATGGTTTATTGCAAATGTGTCAAAAACATTTCAAAGCTACAGAGATTTTCAACAATGCCAGATTATGAATAGCGTATCAAAGTATCTTCACACTGCAAGAAATAAGGTAGGCACTCCGATTAAAATTCTCATTTTTCGGTTTTGTTTTGTTTGAAGTTTTCGCAAGATTTTATCAGAAACCCATCGAGGTTTGCTGGGTTAGATAGTTATTTCTGGTACAATACTAGACAGTGTCCACTAGCCAGTACGAGCATCAGTTACAAGGAGGTGCAATAGCAGGACAGGCCATTTAATTTCATTAGCACGTCTGAATGTTCCACTTCGTACTTTTTGCTACAAGCACTCCTTTCTTGTTCCTGCTGCTGTCTCCCTGCCTCTTTCTCTGCCTCAGTGTGACCTCCTCCTCATTTCCGGAACTGGGTTTTTTTCCTTTATTTGTTGCCTGGGTCCCTATTTATTTTCCAGAATGAGTAATTCTTCAGATGAAAGCCCAAACAGACATGATTCAGGAGCAGCCACGAGTTCAGACTCCAGCCCTCCCTCGGTGACGAATTCTCTCTCTTGCGTAAAGAATAGAGAATTCCGGGACATCAATAATGACTCGCGTTCTGGTCCTGTCATTATTCTGCCTATGAATCAGTAAGAAAAATGAACGTTAGTAAATAACGCCTCTAAACCCCCTCCCCGTCAAAAACGAAGTGCAGCTCAGGCCACGCTGACGACTATTTATTTACTTTTTGTCAGATAAGTTAACTACATAGACTGTGTAGACTTCATTTTTGCACTGAAGTAATTGTAACTGTTTTTTTTTTTTTTTCTATAGTCACTAGACTCCTTTGTTGGCTGTTTTAACTTGGAACAAGCTGACTAAGTGCCTCAGACGAGAATTACTTTGAGCTGTTTTTCTTGCCACCGCTCGACAAATCAATGTTCTATAGATTGACAGCGACGGGGAAAATACTGCCAAAAGGGTCTTACAATTCTCTTTGCGAAAGGATGACATGGCTGTTAAGGACAGGTCTACACAAAAGAATCCGCTCTCTTCATTTCTGATGTGCGGTTAAGCAGCTGAATCTACGATTTATATAGAATTGTTTATAAACTTCAAGTGGAAAGAACCTATTAAAAAATCACACATTTTAGTTAAAATTCAGAATGACTTGGTGAAGTCCTTGAACACAATTCCTTCGTTTGATATAAACTACACGTGTGGCACAGAGATTCCAGAAACCTGTGCTCATGGCAAAACGATGAAGCCGAATCTCGACTTCCGAGTGTAGATGAGTACACCTACTTACCGATATATGAGCATGGCCAAGATTACCGGCATTGTGTGTGTATGATGGTTTCCGTGCCTACAGAACAGAAATTGAAAAATCAACTTGGCAAACACAAAAACGATGACGTGATTCCTGGCCAAAGACCTTCGTTGCTTGCATTCTTTGACCTGCCCAAGTTATAATGGAAACTTGTGTTCTGATTTCTTTCTTTCCACGACTACTTCTGATTTAAAATTCACTTTCCTTTCAAGCATCCTCCCTGGCATTCCATGCGATGACCATATCCTTCACTGATAATTCTGCCTCCTATTGTTTTTGAGATTGCACCTGATTTTGTAAATTTCAAAGGTCTTCTCAATTGCACTTCACATTCAGTGTTCATTTGTGTTAGTTTCAGGTGTACGGCATAGTGGTTAGACAGTCACATACTTTTTACAAAGTGTGCCCCTGGTATTTCTAGAACCCACGTGGCCCCACGTACATAGGTATAATGATATTATGAACTATGTTGTCTATGCTATATTTATACCCCTGTGACTGTTTCGTAGCTACCAATTTGTACATCTTAATCCCGTCCTGTTTTTTACCCATCCCCCAGACCCCCTCCCCTCTGACAACCATTAGTCTGTTCTCTGTATCGATGAGTCTCCTACTATTTTGTTTGTTCATTTATACTGTTCCTCAGATTCCACATATAAGTGAAATTATATGATATTTGTCTTTCTCTGACTGACTTATCTCACTGAGCGTAGCACCCTCTAGGCCTATCCATGGTGTCGCAAATGTAACATTTTGTTCTTTTTTAAGGCCAAATGACATTCCATTGTACATACGTCCCAGGGCTTTTTTGTCCTCGTACCTACTGATGGACACTTGGGTTGTTTCCATATCTTGGCGATTGTAAATAACGCTGCAATGAACGTAGGGGTGCTTATGTTCTTTCAAATTAGTTTTCTGAGTTTCTTCAGATATATTCCCAGACATGGAATTGCAGTCACCTCACATTTTTTTATGCAATTCCTTTTTTTAGCACCTCTATCATTGTCTTTTGAATTGCCAATTTATAACACATGCAAATTGGGAATATTTTGATGTTTCTTTATTTCTGTGGTTGATAATACTCATATTTGCTTGCTCATTCTAGATACTCGATGGGAAATTTTATTCTGCAAAAGCGATCTTTTCATTTTCACCGACCGCCTGCCTCTGGTTACCGAGCGGACTGACCTACTGTTCTCGTCGCCGGCCACAGGTCATGTTCAGCGCCTGGTGGTGTCCGCCTGTCACGCCTCTGAGAAGTCTCACACAGCTCACAATCTTCCCTCCTGCTATTTCACACTATATAGTCCTATTGAATGCTCTGCTGCTGTTCTGAGACTTTCTCGACTCCAATTGGTAAGTAAAAGAACCGAGGCATTGTGTTTGCTTGTTTACTGAGGGATCTTGGAGAACATGTCAAGTCTCCATAGCTTCCACACCCTGGTCTCCCGTGACGACACAGGTTTCCGTCAGGTACAGGGCAGATGAAAAAATCACCTGCTTTTTCACACCCCTGGCAACTCGCGGTTTTCTAAGCTGCCTCTGGGCCCCCATTAGTAAACATAATGAATAACTACCTTTGCTGCTTCTTGGCATTATTGCCTTTAGAGAAAAAATGATAGCTGTTAACTTCGCATTCGCCGGCTGACTCCCATCAGACAGGTGTATAAGAAATACCTCTTCAATTACAGTAAAAAAGCCAAATACATTGGCTTTTCCAGGCATATAAATCCTATATTTTATCACTTTATTTAAATTTTTGATTGAACTATGAAAAAGTTAAATAGAATGGTCAATGGTATTTCTAAATAACTTTTCAGGTAGAAATTAGATTAGATGATACGAAATACTGGCTAAATAAATCAACCCTGTAAGACATGTTAAAAGTATTAAAGAATACCTTGTTTCCTGTGAATATTAGTATTCAAATTCAAAGACGTGCTGATTTTATTTATGTCTATCCAACGAGGCGAATTGTCAGAGTTGAAAAGAAAATTAATACAAAATCTACTAGTTTCCTTTCCAGCTCCCTCTTGAGATCATCGTCCAAATGGGAACGACAATTCCTCCGGGAACGGATGGGAGGGAACAAGCACTTGATTATCTGGTGCAGGACCACGGACCGGACCGGACCTGGCAGGACCACTGCCAGGCAATGAGCACCGACGGTTCAGATGATTGTGACGAAAACCCCTTTAGGTGGCTGTCCTGATGATGGTCATGAGGACAAAAACAAGGAGAAAATCTTTCTGCGGGCATTCTTTTCCAATATTCTGTCGACAACAGCACTCACATCCGATGGGGGCTTATTTGGAAAATCTGATCTGTCTTCTGTACAAAGCCTTTGACCTATCATCTGTAAAGAAGCGTAACATAGCATTTTGTTAGCTATTGAAGATTCCTGGGTCAGGCAAGATAGATCATGTTTATTTCTCCATCTCCAGGTAGCACTCCTATAGCAAAGAATTAATGTAAAAAAAAACCCTTCCAAAGTATTCACTGACAATATTTCAGCTGACATATCAGATTATTTTAAACTCACGTCAGTCCTTGACAGCTACTCAGGTCCTGGGTTACTGATAATATTGGAAATTTTAAAAAGGAATAGGTCTTTCTCTAAAACAGCTTTATATGTCAGATGCACTTCGGTTTATAAGGTGACACAATCTTTACCTATGTGAATTGAATGCCGACAGCTAAGGTAAGTTTCTCCTACAAGCATATGTAGTTGGGTAATTAGTTTGTACAATACAGTGAAATGATTGCTCTGTTAAATGTCACATGTCAGCTGTTGTCCATGACTCGTAAGAACCTTTTTTTCCTGCTTCCCCTCCCCTTCTCTCATTGGAACACATTTGGGTCAGCTGTAATGAAACCAGGCCTTTTTCCTGGACCATAATGATCACTTCTTATCACAAATTTCATTCACATTTTAAAGATGTAATTACAAGGCAAAGGCAATCCCTGAATTCCCCTTATAGAGACGATGAGTTTTTCGTAGAAAATCTGTGATTATTTTCATTAAAAACTGCCTTTTTTAAACTTCAAATACCATTAGCCTCGCATCTCCATTTCTTTAAACACAATAACTCATTGGAGCGAACATACAATAATGCACCTGTGCCTACATGACAAATGACATATTTTTGTGCCTTTAGTCATTTACAGTGGTTTCCCTTGATTAGCCAGTATTGCCAGACACTTGGCATAGCATACTTATCATTAACAAGCTGAAGAAAATGGAAACTTAATTCCATTTTATAGGCACGTCAACTTTGGCCAAGCATCTTCTGCCCATCAACCTTGACCTAAGTTATAACTCTTGTTAATTACCATGAGAAAGTAAGGACATTCAAATTGCACCGATAGGAATTTGGATCCCTGCGGTCTTGGCCCAGAGATCTACCCTGGATGAACTGTCAGCTAACTGTGAAACAGCAGGCGAGTGAACTACTGTTTCAAGTTCTGATACTCTGGACTTCATGAAATATTTCGTAAATGCTTTCCATAAGCAAAGCCGATGGAAACATAAAATCTGGCTATTAATATGAAGAAATGTATAATCTTATATTAATCATAATAGCTACATGTTAGAAAGCTCTGTTATTCTCTGTACACACATACTCATTTAATACCAATTATCATCCTGCCAATATTCCTCTGTGTTTTTAATATGAGGAGAGAGAAAGGGAGGAATAATTTGCTTGATATCATATATCTATTAAGTAATTTTGGCTAGGATGTGGAGCCATAGTCCATAATCATTAATCGTATTTCCTCTGAGCCCATTAGAGTAGCATGAAATGTATCAAATGTACATAAAGCATACATAAAAAAGACAGGACAAGTCCAAGTGCACAGCATGGAATGAGTTTCACAGTCCAGGCAGGACGGTAGGAGTCAGGAAAGACTTAACAATGCAATTTTAGCCATGAGACAGGATTTGAGAAAGCGAGGCTTCGAGAACGCAGGTTACTTGTCCTTTGTAAGAGTAGTAAGAGGATTTACTTCACTTCAGCCAGATTTCGTTTTACGACATAGTGGCATTTTCTTCCCCCCAAAAACAGCTTGAGTAAAAAGTGTACTTGGAGTATTCGCTTGAACTTATTTTCGTCCAAGAGGCAGTGAGGACACGTAGAATGGTTTTAAACAGGGAAGTTATATCACAAAAATGTGTTGCCTAATTTGGCATACCTACCTTTGAGGCCTGGGAACTAGTTAGAAAGTCATTAAAATATTTCTGGAAAGCCTGTCTCAAAGCCTGTGTCACAGAACGGTAGTTCTCGGAGGTTATAAGAACTATTAGTAAAATAAAAGTTGCTGTATTGAAATAAGATTGGAAATTTGGGGTTAAAGGAGTCAAAGGGGTTTCTTTATTGGGAGACACGTGTGTTAATGAGCATTTAAATCTCTACAATGGGGTCAAACGTGTGGCATTCTAAAACCTATTTGATCACGGCGAGCCCTCTTTTTTGAAGAGACTCTCAAAGGCCCAGTGCGCCAGATCTGAACGCTCTCGAAAATGCTGTTTGATTGTCAGTGATAGAGAACAGGCGCAACGGGGAGAGAAAAGAATTTAGGAATGGTTGGTGAAAAAAGGTGTCAGAGGATTCCTGATTGGTTCGGAGAGGACCCGACCAAACTCGGTATTAAAAATAGAGCCAGAACTCTGAATTTAAAGGACAAAATGGAAGTGAACAGACCAGGATGTGTGACGATGAGATGGGCAAGTGGGAAAGAAGGCGAGTTTAGATTCAGGTGCGGAACGCAGGCGTTTTGTGAACATCCTGCTCATTTTCTCCGCGCTGTGCGTCAGTCCATTTTTACGCCTGACGGCTCCATCCGCGTCGGGGGCGCCCGAGCAGCCGTGTTCTTGTCTCCTTCCTGACCACCTCACTCTGCCAGAGACAAGACAAGCGAGGCGCTCTGAGGCCACATATAGTGAGCGTGTTTACCATGACAATGACTCGGTCAGCAGAGAACACAAAAACTGGAAAATGCTCAAAAAGGTCTTAATACGCAGGTTCCATAAAATCTCTTCATGCAAGATCCAAGGTCTCATTTTTAGTGATAAACTGCACTTTTCCAAAAGTTTCCTTGGTCTTTTCCCAAGGTAGATCTAGCTAAACGAACTTTGGCTCTGCATCGAATTCCTGTTTACATGTAGCCCTTTGCGTTGGAATTCCATCAGCAACCCCCAAACTGAGCAAGCCAATAGCGGTGAACGCGTTTGTTCCCAGGTGTCACAGAGCTGCTAGCCCTGATCTCCACGCAAGTTCAAACAGTGCCCGTGACTCCCCCCACTGTTGCGCTGGTGACAAGGTAAATCATGATCTCACCTGCCTTTCCACAAGGTCGTTTGAGGTCACTAATTGAACGCACTTGACTTCTCCGCTACCCAAATGCAAACATTTCTTCCTTCTTTGACAATAAGACTCCCCTGATGGTGATTATTCAACCCCCCCGCAAAAGTAGCACATGGGTCTCTTTTAGGATGGGTTCCTTCCATTCAGGAAAAGGCCCTCACTGCATACGTTGTTTCTGGCTCGTTTTCTTAAGTCAGTACTCATCATCGATCTAACATTGTATCCTATTAACAACGCTGAGTTGTAGTGTGGGGCAGGGCACCCTTTCGGACAGGACACTGTCTGGCTCCTCGACTACATTGTCCATAAAGTAGGTTCCCCAGGAAAGGCTGGGGCCCACCCTCAGGCTAAGCAAAACGTAGGTATTCAAGACCCACTTAAAAGATACATTTTATCTTGGTTTTGAAAGTGGATGGTGACGAAAATAACGATGGAAAAATCATACGCCGTTAGGAACAATAGTTTATCATTCCGATGTGACCTGCTAGGGAAGGAGATCACAGGAGTCTCACCGAGCATATTTGTTTCATGGGAAAACCTGCAGATACAATGCGCTGGGTCTTCTCCTGCCCGCCTGTCAGTATCGGAGAATCCCCTGGAATCTCAAGCCTGGGGTGAGATAATAGTGTCAGAGAACGTGCATCCCGGCTCTAACAGGAAATCGCGGACAAGAGAAATGGTAAACGTGGAATTTTACAAGCGGTCACATCAACTGTCCGTTCTTCATCATTAGAAACACCCTTGCAGCCTAGAAAGAACAGGTGACGATTAGAAGAACTCTGTGCCTTATTGCTATGACAATGATAGGATAAAATGACTCTTACACCAGACTACAGCTGGGAATAAGGTAACTTTCTAAAAATGAGCCGGCCGGGCAGGTCCAGTTAAGTGAGTGTCTCGATATTCCCCAAGAGTGTCACGGCTCAAGGGCAAGGACTCAGTAAGTCACTTTATTTCCATCCCAGGAAAAACACCCCAACAATGAACATCAGGGGATTTAATAACAAAGGAGAAGAAATGTGTGATCTCAGGTGCGTGTTCTGATAAACCCATCAGAAATGTCCCCCAAGTGGTGATTTGTTCAGTTTTTCAGCCTTGTACGTCTTACTTAAAATCCTATTTCAAATAACTTCATGCAATTCTTTGTGGCTCTGATAAACTCAGGCATTGGGAAATCGGAGAATGATCCTTGTCTTCTGCATGGATTATACTAATGGCAACAGACAAGTTGTCACAGAAGATTTCCTTGCTGTCGTTCGGTGCCTCTAACACGAGAACATACCTGCTAATCAGTGTTATGGTTTGAAACCCCTTCAGCCTCAGTTTCAGTCTGAAGCCTGAGGCTCACCACAAGGCTCAAAAATAAGTCTCTTCACCATCTACAAAAGGTCACGTTCTATCTTTAGTTACAGTTATAAACTGCTTTACGCCTATGGTTTGTGTACTGGGGTGCCTTTCAGAAATGATAAATCCTTGCTCAGAATAAATGTAACATGTTTACCAAAGAACAAAACCAAGCAAGCCATTGACATCAAATACATTTTAATGTGTCGGAAAATGTATGCCTTTAAGCATGCAGGTGGAGATTATTCTCTTAATGCTCTGAATACATGAATCTATTTTTAAAAAGTAACTGTGTTTTCACAGGCAGATAAAAGGATGTCCCTTCTCCTGGGGAGCAAACGAGATTACTAGACTGTCAATGTTCTGTTTTTTAAAAGCAATTCAGGCCAAGATCCCTGCGTCCCTCCCCAAAGCAGGCCTCTGGGATGGGTAAGGAGAGTGTTCTTTCTGCAAAGCCTCTCTCAAGAGATTTCTTGGTTAAAAAAGTATCTTCACATCATTTTTGTTGGTGTTTAAATAGAAAAATGAGAGAAACAAGTCTCCATCCACATTCCGAGCAAGATAATAGGCTCTCTGGGTGGGTGGCCTGATTAAACCAACATCTTAAATTCAATGTATGATCCTCTATCTCCTCTCCCATGGAACACACACAAATTAAAAAAAAAGAACCTTGGTGATTACAACCATCAAATATAGTCTAGCTTATATATATGTATATATGTTTGTGTGTATATATATGACAACTTTGACTGTTGTTTTATAAATAAATGTGTATAGAAAGTTGTACAAATGACAAGATAGGAGCTCGATAAATCCTTATAAAAGGAACACGTCTGTTCATCAACCTCCAGAACACCGAATGATACATCAAAATAATCCCAGAAGACTACCCATGACCTCTCCTAACCTCTCACCTCCCTTTCCCCAAAGGCAATCCCTCTGCTTCCTAAACCGATGGGTCGATTTTGCCCGCCTTTGAACCAGCATGTAGGTGGAATTGCATGGAATGTATTCGCCTGTGTCTGCTGCTTTGCACAACAGAAGGTCACCCGTTTTCATGGTTGGGAAGCACTTTGCTGTGTAAGTGAAACCGCTCATCTGTTCCAGTCTCCATGAGCTACAGTTGTCCCTAATTTAGCAACTAACTCTGGCAGCTGTGAGATCCTGTGCACATATATTGGACAGTATCATCGACATTTCTTAGGCTCGTGCTCAGGAGTGGAGTTTCTGGGCCTTAGGACTTCCATTTTCCCACTTTGTGAAATAATGCCAAGTCGTATTTGAACACGCGGACGCAGTTTTAAACTCACACTGTCAGCGCACCGGAGTGCCTCGCTGTCCCATATGTTCACTTGGAATTCTCATTCCATTTAGTCCGAGCAATTCTGAGGAGACAGGAGAGGACACCACTTCCATACAGATTCGCGTTTGCTTGACAACGGAGAAGAATTTCCTCATTCATTAAAAAAATATTTGGATATTTTCTGCATGGAGCGGTCAAGTCTGTTGTGCGTGTTTCTGCAGGGCTGCCCGCCATGTCCTTGAACTCTCCTCTTGTCCTGGAGTTGAACCCTTGGGAGCTACCTGTTGCCAAAGTTCCTCCCTGGTCTTTCATTCTTTTAGTTAGGTCCATTAATGGGGAGTTTATAGTTTTAATGTAACCCAATTTAACAATGATCTACTTTACAATTCATGTTTTTATAACCTGCCGAGGAAATAATCTTTCCTTCTGATGGAGATGATGTTTCGTGTCATCTTTTGGAACCTCTGTTGTGATCATTTAAGTACATGCCAGGTAGGGGCAGAGATGCATTGCCCACCTATCAGCGGCAGCGGCACCTTTTTGTGGGAGAAGAGCCTCTGCACGGCCCTGCAGTTGCATCTCAGTCATGCCCCAGGTGGCCGTGTTATGTATGGATCTCTTTCTGGACACTCTAGGTGGTTCCATTGACCGATGTTCGCAATAGTATCATGCTCTCTTAATTACTCTCTTGTGATCATTTTGATACCTGGTCAAGCAGGTCTTTCTCATTTGCCTTCATTGGGATAATTTTGACGATTTGTTGGCACTTTTTAAATGTTTGTGATCAGCTTGCCATTCTCCTGGAAAAAAAAAAGATTGGGATTTTGATTGACACTGGAATAAATGTTCTGATTCAGGGAGAGTCGATATCTTTAAAATAGCAATCCTTTCCATTTATGAACATGGTACGTGCCAGATTTAATATAGTTTCTTTGATTATCTTCCTTACCCACTCCCTTTTTCCTCTTCCTGACTTATTAGACTATCTCTACCAACCAATATAATAATGAATGGAAATGTGAAAGTGGTCATTTTTATCTAATTTCCTGATGACAGAGGAAAGCTTTCAACATTTTATCATTAACTATGATGTGTATTGCTGTTTTTAAAACATACTTTATCGGATTAAGAAGAATGTTTACTTTCCTAGCTTGCTGAGATTTTTAGATAATGATAATGATGATATAGCTGTTAAATCTTATCAAATGTTTTGAGCATCCTTTAAAGAATAATTTTTATTGTTTATCCAATCTGTATTCTGTTATTTTTTATTTTCAAAGCACTACAATAAATAGTCTCTTACAACATAATTTATAGTGATTTCTTTTAGCACTCTTATATTAAAATGCTATTTCTTATTTAACTAGCTTTTCGAGGTTTAGAGTGACTTGATATTGTTAATATCACATTTTAAAAAAACTATTAGCATTCAGTTCTCTAATGTTTTCCTTTAAAAGCTTCTTGACATAGTCAAAACATGAATATGCTTCAATCTTTAGATAAATACTACCAATCTTCTCTTAATGAGAGTTATATTATCCCGCTTTCCAGAGTTATCTGCATCTATTCCTTCTCCTTTTACTAGTTATTGGATGTAAAAATATTCTTTTCAGCATGCTATGTGTTATTGCTACCTCAACTTAATTTTCATTTCATAATAGCTTTTTACATATGAAAAAAGGTAGATATACAACTATTATGTCCAGATCTATTAATATTAAAGTGTAGTTCATGAAAGAGATAAATCCATAGAATAGGTGATAGACTAGCTTATTGCTTTAACCTACAGGGGTAACAATCTGCATATAAAGGAGGTCTAAGTACCAAATACTTTCAACGTGGCCCCAAATCAAAACGTTCTCTGGTTTATAAACTACACACTTTGTGAGCCATGTAAGCAAAATTTATTTTAATTTCTCTTTAACTGATCTTCAACTACAATTACAACGTAGAATTATTTTTGATGTAGAGAATATGTCCACCTCTAAACCCCAAAACATGGGAGTTCATCTCTTACTTGTCAGAGAGGACCTTTAAAACTTTAAACATTTTGTCTAAAGGGCCTAAAAGACCTGTGAATGATGTCGTCTTTACTCTTCTGTTAGTAATACGTTGTTTATATCCATCCCAATCCTCATTCTTGGCCATGTACCGTGAAACGCTCCCATTTCATTCTTTTTAGATGAGCCTTTATTTCTCTGTTCTCTTTCATTTTGGCCATTACTTCAGAGGTGACTTCACAAGAGAAATGCTTAATAAGAAAATTCACCTTGGCCTCTGCCCGACCTGCAAACAATACCCCTGCGTTATTTTACATTCTGAGTTAAATATGAGTCTCCAAGTGCAATTTTAATCTTTCCACCAAAATGTAAAAGGCTGATGTTGGCAATTTATGACTCCTTCTGTTATGGAAAAATAGTAGTCTTTAAGCTGTGTAAAATGTTAGGGGTGGTCCCCGGATGCCAGCCTTATAGTGATTCATAACATCGTGTTGACTCCTCGCCTTTTATTGCAGAGGGTTAACTAGGAAGGGGCTGATTTTGCTACTATTTTATTTAATAGAGATTTTCAACAGTAGTCTAAGAACTGCATGGTGTCCGATGGTAGGAGATTTATCGGGTTGATTCCTCAGTAAATTATATCATGTACACCTGGGGTGTACACCCTGGGGTGTACACCTGAAACTACATAACATTGTATGTCAACTGTAACTGAAATTTTTTTTAAAGATTTAAAAAGAGGGATAGACACCTATCAGTCCCTACATGACATGCATGAAGAGTGACACCTTTATTATTTTTAGGTACTCAGTTCAAAGAGTTGTTTTTTCCCCTCTGTGAACTATGAAGTCTTTGCTACGTGATCAAACTTTTAAATGGACACACATTATAAAAACAAGCCAATAAATTCTCAGAAAATGAAAAACAATTTCCTCGTAGAGATGAAAGGAAGGTCATTGTGATGCGTCAGCACTCGCTAGCAGTTCTGATTGGGGCCAGTGAGACTGGAAAACATTTCGGGTTTTCTCCTGACTTGTCCCTCCCGATGAAAGCCCCTGTCCATCAGTGGCTAGAGGTATTAAGTTTTGAGCCTCATTAGAATAGAGTACTAACTTGTCTCCAGGCACGTTGGAAGCGTGGATTACACAACGACACCCAGGACATTCCTCATGGACCTTTGACCGAAGTCTGGTAAAACCCCCACACGACTGATAAACCATCGAGACAGTTCCTTATGCTCCTGGATGGATAACGCATGGCCATCTCTAACTCTGCAGTAGCAGCCTAAGTACTGTAAATTATTTCCAGAGTAGCAACTGGCAGTATAATTTCCTGAGCTTTTATTTTTTTAAATAATATTTTATTTATTTTTAGACAGAGGGGAAGGGAGGGAGGGAAAGAGGGAGAGAAACATCACTGTGTGGTTGCCTCTTGTGCCCCCTACTGGGGACCTGGCCAGCAACCCAGGCATGTGCCCTGACTGGGAATGGAACTGGCGACCCTTTGATTCACAGGCTGGCACTCAATCTACTGAGCCACTCCAGCCAGGGAAATTTCCTGAGCTTTTAGTTTGGTCATATGACTGAAGATTTTAAAGCTGAACTTTATTTTTATTTGAGCTGAAGAGATGGCGTTTTATAATCAGGGGAGCAGACGAAGGTGACAGAAAAGCCCACGAGTCTACCAGGAGTGAAGAAGGCCGAAAAAGAAAGTTCGCAGAGCCCTGGCTGGTGTAGCTCAGTGGATTGAGCATGGCCTGTGAACCAAAGGGTCCTGGTTCAATTCCCAGTCAGGGCATATGCCTGGGTTCTGGGCTTGGTCCCCAGTGGGGGCCATGTGAGAGGCAACCACACATTGATGTTTCTCTCCCTCTCTTTCT
Source organism: Carollia perspicillata (assembly GCA_004027735.1). Lineage (NCBI taxonomy): Eukaryota > Metazoa > Chordata > Mammalia > Chiroptera > Phyllostomidae > Carollia > Carollia perspicillata. Next base: position 5,663 of record PVKM010023735.1, on the reverse strand, counting down.
CCTTCCCTTCCCTTCTCTCTAAAAATAAAAAGAAAAAATAAAATATTTTTAAAAATATGTTACCTTGTCTCTAAAAAAAAAAAAGACAGTTCACAGAGGAGATTTTGATTCTCAAAAGCAATGGACTAGCTGACATTTGAGTCAATTCTAGCTAAAACTCGAGGGGGTATGGCATTGGGATTGTGTCCATTTTCATTTGAAAAAATTGTGCATTATTAAAAAATTTACTACGTATGAGATGTGTGTTTAAAATTTTGTTAGTAATCAAATGTCCAGCTGAATGACCTTAGCTATGTAAACTACAAGGAGGATGCTATAAACATGACATTGTGCTTTTACATAAGCCCATTCAAAATTACGAGTCCCCTTATACGAATTATAGCAACATGTTTAATAACTGTTACTCTCCCTCTTTTAAGTTTTTACTAAAATTAACCCCAGCATAAATTTTAAAATAAATTGTTACTGCTCATCATTAAACTTTTCTACTAGAGCATGTGATACAAGTGTAAAAATCGTGATGTTTGAATTATTACATTTCTACCAAGTAACAACAAATTGTATATTTTTATTTCTGCATGTACTCACACACTATTCCACATGTTACATTTAATAACATAATATAAAAGAGAAAGTATATTTTAAAATAAAAGGAGGTACTCATCTATTCTGGGTAACGATCTTCTAATCCCACCCCCAAGACCCCATGACCTTCTGACCTGGGGCGGATATATATATATTCATGCACTGCATTAGGACATTTGGGTCGACAGGCTGCATATATGATAGCGGTCCCATAAGCTTACAATGACCCTGAAAATCGACAGCCTGGTGACACCACAGCTGTCAAGATGTCACGGCACAGCACACAACTCACGCGTGTGCAGTGGTGCTGGTGCAGCCAGTCGTGCAAAAGTGCAGCACCTACAACGATGTACAGTACAGAATGCTTGATAATGACAATAAACGACTTTGTTACTGGCTACGAATTGACTTTGCTATACTCTTTATCATATTTTAGAATGTACTCTGTCTACTTATTTTTACTGAACGTTTCTGGGAAACAGTGCGCCGGGTTCAGCAGGCAGCAGCCTCGGTAGTTAAGTCCCACTCGACGCCGTGCTCGGCTCTGAACGTGCTGGGCCACGGCTAGTCCTCCACGACGCAGGCGCATTGGCCTCCAGGCCTCACCGCTGTCTCTTTCCTGGGCACCGAACGTTCCTGACCAGCATCCACTCACTTTCTACCCGTCTCGGCTCCACCGCCCTCTCCATATGAGCCCCGCATGGACCGAGCTGTTAAAATGGTGACCCCACATGTACACTGTTCCCTGTTCTTGTTTTTGCACGGTACCTATCGAAGATCTGATCTTAGGTACTTATCGCTTATTGACTCTCTCTCCTTGCTAGAATGTCAGCTCCACAGAGGCAGAAATGTATCCATTTTGTCCATGGTCACATTCCAAGTGTTAGAACAGTGCCTGGCACATAGTGGGTACCCATAAACATTTATTCAATGAATCAATCATGCGTACATAATGATCTAAACATCCTGGTAATTTTTGGCCTTTTTGGTGGTCGATATGTGGATTTGCACAATGCATAGAAAAATTAACATTACTCATCTATTCAAATAACGTCAAGAAACGTCAAGGATCAAAGGAGGTGCTTTATGGGTATTTATGAAATGTGCCATTCCAATATTTCAGTTAGTGAGCTTGGATCAAAGCTCAGCTGATGTTTCCAGAGCTGCTATTTTTTAATCAGTGCAAAAACCGTAGGGACAAATCGCACTTGTCATGTTAGTGAGGATACATGTACGAACAGTGTTTAGAACAATCTGGGTGCAGTCTCCAGACGTATGTGCTGCTGCCCAGCTTATCAGCTCTTGTACATGGTGCTCTTCCCAACACCAGCACCAGCACCAGACCCACTGGGAAGCGATCTACCAACATGTCACCTGGCCTTTATGTATAACTTATCTCCCTTTTGTTGAAACTGTGAGGAACTGGAGAATCTCCACTACATTTCAGTCATTCTCATATGAAAAGTACATATATAAATGCTGGTATTACAAATGTTTTTGCTGCTTCCTTTAGATATGAAGGAGAAATAAAAATGGCCTTAAAAATCTCAGGACACTGTCCTGGCTGGTGTGGCTCAGTGGCTTAAGCACGGGCCTGAGAACCAAAGGGTTGCTGGTTCCATTCCCAGTCAGGGCACAGGCCTGGGTTGCTGGCCAGGTCCCCAGTAGGGGGCGCTTGAGCGGCAACCACACGGTGACATTTCTCTCCCTTTCTTTCTCCCTCCTTTCTCCTCTCTCTAAAGTTAAATACATTAAACCTATTTTTAAAAAGTCTTAGGACACTATGAGTCACATAAGCAAACGTATTTTCCTTTGCACTGGTTGTAAAAGAGTGGCAAATTTATGACCGAATGTGGACAGTGGACTAATACGTGAACACCTCTGATCCTGACTTCGTAATTCTTTGTCGATATTCGTATTCCTCTTGATTTTTCATTTAGTTTTAAAATAAACGAAATAGATGTAAGTCATGTTTTAAGCAAGGGCCAGAAATCAGCCTCCAGAATTCTAAAAAGCAGTTAGCAGTTTCTCGAATGCCACAGTGTGGCTCCCAGTTACACAATGCTGGCCCGTCACACCTTTCACTGGCTACGTCGCTGCTGTCCCAGCACAATGGCTGAACTGCAATTACGTTCGATGATCCTAGTGCCTTGGGAGACATGTCTCCACAGTCACTTCCCATCCCCACCCACTTTTCTTCCACTGTCTTTGTGGAGGACGTTTACCTGTTTAATAAATAGCTACATTTAGCGACTTGGAAATGCCACGGGCACCTCGGTCACATCCTGAGCCATTTTAGACATGAACGGGCTGCATCCTTTTGTGCCGCTTTTGTTTGCACTGCTGTTGGGCACTTTCCTTACAGCTAATGTGTCTTGATTTTTTATGCACTGTCCTTTGGCTGCTAGAGCAGGTAAAATGGAACATCTGAAAATCAGCAACGTTAAGGATTTTGCAAACCCACCGAATACATGTTATTCTCATTTTTGTTACTAAGACCGATGTTCACCCTGAGATTTATGCTGGGTAACAGCTAAAAAGAAACCTTCTCTCTTTTTAATTAAAAAATTGTGATCCCACAGCATACATCATATTTATGAGGCCCCATTTACAAGGCCATCATTATTTCCCCTTAACTTTTGGAAACTGTATTCAACAAAGGGGCGAAAACAATGCAGATTAACATGTATTTATTACAAGTTTATGTGTGTTAAACTCTGGAGAAGTATGTAATAAATAGTTTTGAAATTTAAGCATTGAAAAATGTCAAACCACACATAACACTGTTAATCCATTTTCTACTCACCCATTACAAAATAACGAACACAGTGTTTCTTATTCTGAGCATCTCCACTCAGTTTTCTCTCCCTCGCTGCACACACATCAAAGATCGAATCCCCACTGGGTACCGGAAGTCACTCGGGTATCGGGAGGAAACGTTCAGTTGTGAGTGGGCTCAGCACCTGGCCGAGACTTCCCTCCTGCCAGCTGATGGACGGCCCGTTTCTGGCACAGAGTCAGCATTCGCTTTGTGAGATCGATCTGATCTAGCTCTTCGGGCCGCACCTGTGCCCTGACCCGGTGACTCATCGTGTGCCCACACCTGGCGTCAGTTATCACTGTTTTACTCGTCTCCCCACGGGGATGTGAAAGCCATCCTGGAGCCCGTAGGCAAGTGGCCCATTGGTTCCTCCTCAGTGCTCCAGTAATGAATGCACACTTCTATGTCAGCACTCCGGACACCGTATTCGTGTTCTATTTTTTACGTACATCTTTAGTGAAAACTAGTGGGACACAGAGCAGTCCTAGGAGTTGTCTGATATGGATAGAAAAGACAAAAGCCAATGCCACTGTGATATTCACAGCGATTTAAAATGATTTTTATGTTTTACATCATGAAATTGTGCTTCTGGGGTAGCCAGATAGGATGGCTTATCCATTTTTCTTCTTGTGGCATTAGCAGGTGGCTAAACACAGAGACTATAGAGGATGCTCGATACATAAAGATATGTATGGTTTGCCAGTAAAATAAAGCAGGGATGCTGGTGGAAAGCATCTCACAGAAGGCGACGTTACTGCAGGCCGCTTCACCCCGACAAGGTTACAGCTGGCGGGGAAGAAAAGCCCGCTGTGTGGCCAGCACTGCAGGCCCAAGCCAGCGTACAGATCAGCACAGTTTAAAATACGAAGTGTCTGTCTTAACTCACATCTGGAAACTAAACTTCCTGCCCTGGCCGCGTGGCTCAGTTGATTGGAGCCCCATCCCATATGAGGGCTTGATTCCTGGTCAGGGCACAGACCTAGGCTGTGGGTTCCACCCCCGGTCAGAGTGGGAAGGAGAGGCAACCCACCTACCAACGCTTCTCTCTTTATGTTGATATCTCCCCGCCCCTTTCCTCTCGCTCTAAAATCAATGAAAACATATCCACGGTGAAGATGATTAAAAGAACACAAAACCATTTACTTCCTACTCTACAAGGCTTGACGTGAAATTGATGTTTGCCACGGTTACTTTGACTGAGCAGGGCTGCGCATCTGGAGGGAGCGCCCCTCCTGCAGGGGAGCCGGGGGCGTGGAGGTGGTCGAACACCGCAGACAACGTGGTCATTTAGGAAGGACACGGGGCGGCCTAGCGTGCAACCCCAGAAGGCAGTTCTGGTCGCTCCCACTGTTTGGGGAATTTCTGGCTGGGATCTAAAGTGTTCTCCAAACCAGTTCAGAATGCATAGCAACACAGTACCCACCACCTTTCCTGGGGCTCCTTAGCTTTCTGTTTGCCAAGGTTATTTTCTGTTGACTGAATGCAGCAATAAGGGAAGTAGGTAGACGTTTCTGCAGATCATCTAAGGGAGGCAAACCCTCTCTCTATAGGAGCATGGTGATAAAAAAATACCCTGCCCTGGCTCCCGTGGCTCAGTGGATTGAGCACAGACGGACCTGCGAACCAAAGTGTCACAGGTTTGATTCCCAGTCAGGGCATAGGCCCGGAGTGAGGGCCAGGTCCCCAGCAGGGGGCACGTGAGAGGCAACTACACACTGAAGTTTCTCTCCCTGTCTTTCTCCTTCCCTTCCCCTCTCTCCAAAAATAAATAATTTTTTTTAAAAATCTATAAACTTCATTCACTTATATAGAAGCATACTTAGTAATTCTTTAAAATTATCAAGACTTTTCCATAAAAAGTTGGCAGGGTCTTGCCAGTTCAGACCGGAGGTACCCAGACGGGGGCCGAGGAGAAACTGCCCTGAGAAAGGGCACTAAATGTTGGAATCCAAATGCCGCTTGGCACACTTCACAGCCATTCACATTCAAGGGTACAAAGGTGACCTGACACGGCCCTCACCTACAAAACCCCGTCCTGCTGGGTGGCTTCAGTACTTTCCAGCACTCACCATGCTCTCGGTATAAAAATCTTGGGAAACCCCACAGGTTTGGTTGGAGGTAGATTTCTCAGTCTGGATGGCGCTACTCAATATCTAGGTCAATATGCTTTTTTTGTCTTTAATACATTTTTAAAAACTTTTAAAAAGGTTTTCTTCAAGATTTTATTTATTTGTTTTCAGAGAGAGGGGAAGGGAGG